>JAJEKB010020221.1:469701-490352 GCA_022393335.1 Macrotrachela quadricornifera
TGCCATTATATAATTTCGCTGCTGTTAAAATACTAAAATTTTATAATAGCCTACGATTATAACGCTGACAAAAAGATATGTTTTATTCTTTGAGTCAATAAGTGTTCATTAACCTTGTTTTATCCTTTATGAAGAAACAACTAAGAGTTTTTACGCTGATTTCATTAACCAGCTCTTGATTAGCGCGTACTTTTCAAAACAAAAATTTTGAGAAAAGCTTTGATAAAGCGCTGTTTTGACTAAGTTTTTCAGCCAGACAATTTATTCAGTTTTTAAAAATGATGTGAAACTGCAGTATTTTTCGGATGCATTACAAGATATTTTCAAAAATCGAATAAACAATCTAACTTTTTTAGTTTTATATAACTGAGAAAATCTGAGGTTTTCTTTTATCCCAGTTTGTTATAAGTACTCCAGGTTAAAAGACTAGACCCAAGTTTATCAGACTTATTTGAACTTTGCAAAAAGTTGAGGTAGACTATGCTTCAAGAAGCTGTGCAATGAACTTCTGAAGAGTTCCATCAGTTCAAAGTCGTCTTGCTACAGCAGTCAACCAGAAAATTTTTAAAAATATGTTTGGTAATAGCGAACTTTATATGCAAATCGGTCACAAAATTCGCGATGTGTGATAAACCACGAATAACTATGATGTTTAGTACCCCTATTAGCTTCTAAGATATCACATTTCGTATCTAACTCGATACTTAAAGTTACAGCTTTGAGTTAGTACATTGCAGTTTATAAAATTCTGCCACATTTAGATACAAAAATGACGGTCAACTATCATTTTACTCAAAAATGATTTTGATGTTTATGTTAATTAAAAACAGGTAGTCGGTCTTTTGATGACGTTTTTGGATGCAGAGACTCTCAAGTCTCAGTGAACTCCAAAGATTTTGGCGCAAAGGTGGCATAAAATGCCATAAGAACCCTAATTAGTTTTTCCGCTAAGAAAAAAATGAGGTTTTTTACGCTTATTGACTCGAAGAGAAAAATGTATTTTATAGTCACTGTTATAGTTGTACACCACACTAAATATACATTCCATCAACAGAAAACTTTAATGTTCATCATTTCAAGTAGAAAAAACTTGCAAAAATTCAAACGGCAGTTGTTTTCACCCTCCTGTAGATATCTCAAATTGAGTGACAAATTAAATTATTTATCTTCAAAACTCTATATATAAGCCAATGTTTAAATCAGTGATGTATTAATGTATTATAACTTTTGTCCTTTATCGAAGATAGAACCTAAGATTGTTTTACTCTTTTGACTTTCAAAGTCGAAAACTAAGATGTTCAACATTGGTTGATGAAAACAGTGTCGATTGGGATAAATTGAAATTTTCAAAGAGCGATAACGGGCGTAGCAAAGCAACAAATTGACTATTTTTCCATTCAAAACTAATTAAACAAATTATTCGAAAAATAAAAGCGAAATGAGTATATGTGTTGAATATGCTACTGTTTTGACGCTTGTTAGAATAGATTTTATTTGCATCATTATTTTTTCCAAAGATATTTTTCGTATGCAGTCTTCATTGTCATTAACATGAAATCTAATGTCTATGATGGAAGAAACAACTTGTACAACTAAGTTTGTTTAGATGATGGTTAATTACCATATGAGTTATGAGAATATCACGAAGCAAATACACAGAATATTCTAAATTTTAACATCACTATTTTTTGTTTGCAAGAAATATAATTTATTCCCGAGTTCTGTAGCTCTCTATTGATACATATAAGGGAGATAGATATAAAGCTATGAGTTAACTGAATTAGCATATATGGTGTTTGGTATATTAGAAAAAAAAGAAAGAATTATAAAAGAAAAGATGAAACTTTTTTGGATTCTTAATGCTTGAAAGATTCAAATTATCTGTACGACTAAGCTTATCTAGTTGCAGAATATGTTCTTTTTCCTTATAGGTTCTATTCTACTCTCATATTGGCAAACAAATAATACATCAATGGCTTCTGCTATGACATCACAAACTAGACGAGCTCTTATTATCGGTAACAATGACTACGAGATAGTTCGACTTCAGCGATGCAAAAATGATGCTGAAGATGTCGGCAAACAATTAAAGCAAATGGGCTTCAAAGTTATGATTGACTTTGATTTAACGTTCGATAAAATGACGGACATGATTGATGATTTTGTAGAAAAAATCGAGAAAAATGATTTTGTTGTTTTCTTTTTCTCTGGTCATGGAAATGAATGGAATCATCAAAATTATCTCATTCCTATTGACAATGAGTGCCTTCATGAACAACCTAGAAGACACAAAAATCGTGCTATTTCCGCTCAAAATACAATTGAGTCGATGGAAGAGAAGCAACCATATTCAATCGTCTTTCTACTCGACTGTTGTCGCACCCGTGTTCAAAATAACAAGAGTTCCTTTATCGGATCAGATTTTAAAAATATTACGCCAATAATAGGAAAGGTAGGCTCTTTAATCGTCTTTGCTTGTGGTCCTGATCAGCAGACAGCTGATATGTCTCCAGATGATCGTCATGGTCTCTTCACTTATCATCTACTTAAACACGTCTCCGAACCAAATTTGAAAATCGATGAAATGATGTGTCGCGTGTGTGATGGAGTACATAACGATAGTGATGGACAACTATTCGTTCATCGATCAAGCACATTTCGAACATCCGAAATTTACTTTAATACTAAAACGAAAGGTATGAATATCTTCAATAACTAAAAATATATGTCTATGCTCAAATAATTGATATCTAAATTTTGACCTTTCTCAGCTTCTGTCCTTTATAATTAACAAAATATGTTCAAGTATACAAAAGCGTATTATTCATTATGTACGCTACCAGAAGAGAAATACTCTAGGATATTAAAAAACTTATACTAATATCGGAACACTTAAGTTTCTAAGGTAATCCCCATGTAATCAAAACATGGCAAGACATGATGTAATTTACATCATTTTCATGAATTTTTTTTAAAGAAAAATGATGGCCAACATAAAAAAAAAATGCGATTTCAGATGATGAAAGCGACATAATCTTTGAGGTTTTTTAAACGGCATGCCATGTTTTTACAATTTACACTCATGAAAATGATGACTTTTACATGAAAGTCATGCAATGAATATCGTGAAAATATCATGAAAATCATTCCATGAAAATCATTAAAATATCATCAAAATCACGCAGTATATGGCATTTATCAGCGACAAATCTTATGTATTCAAAACATGGCAAAAAATGACGATTTCATGTGAAAAACACGAAAAAAGTTAGATTTTTTAGTTACATGGGTATATACTATCCCTGGGTGTTTACCAATCTACCTACCTATTCACCTACTCACGTATTTATCTATCTACTTAAGTACCTATCTATCCACCTAACTATCTATCTATCTACTAAAGTACGTATCTTTCTACCTTCCTATCTATTTACTCACGCACTTACTCATCTATTGAAGTACCTAACTGTCTAATCATCTATCTATTTAGCTAATTTCCCTATCCATGTATTTATCTACTTATTTATTTGTCTATTCATCTGTGGATATATAGATAAATGAATAGGTAGATAGATACATAGATACATTCATCTATCTGTCCACCTATTTATGTGTCTACTTACCTACCTATCCATGTATGTTTCTACCTATGTGTCTAACAATCTAACTACACACCTATCTATATCTATCTATCTATCTATCTATCTATTTCTCAATCTACTTTTCTATCCATCCATCTACGTATTTATCTATCTATCTGCCAACGGATATCTCGATTTACGAATCTATGTATCTCCCTACTTATGTCTCTTTCACACATCATTTGAAAAGTATGAAACGAGAACATCAATTATAATACGACTGAATTCTATCGTGGCGTCGACTTACGAAATGAAACCAAAAATAAAATGACTTTCAAAAATTTCCTTCTGGACTTACATGTAGACTTAGCTGGCATACTTTGATTCGGTCTTTATTCAAAGATCAGGTTTACTGCGCTGCGCACTGTGGGTATCGATCAAAACGGAAATTGCTTTATCTTAGTCTACCGCCTATCTCTTCTACCCAGTCCGTAACTCATTTACTAATTTTAATCAAGGGATTGAATGAAATAAAAAGAACTCAAGCAGGCCAGAACAGAAAAACTAAAAAAGCAGCGCAGGGGTTAAACGAATTTAAGGCGAAAAGGAACTAAACAGAGAAAAATAGATTAAAACGCTTGAAGTAAGTAAAAGAGGTAAAGAGAGTATAGAGGGTAAAAAACCTAATGGCATTAAAGCATCTAGAATAGATATAAAGACTAAATCGACTAAAGAATTTGTAAGGATTGAAAATACTAAAAGGAATGAACGAACTCAAAAGGCTTAAAATCAGAAAACAGAGTAAAATGATTAGAAACTCTGAAGACACTAAAGAAAGCAAATTCCTCTAAACAGTAGAAGAAAATAAGACAAGAGAGAGTAAAGGAACTAAATAAACAAGAATTGTAGGGCGTAAAAGGAGCATACGAAGACAAAACGCACTAGCAAGACTAAAGGCAATTAGAACAGTAAAAGAACTACATGACTTAAAGAAGAGACACCGATGCAACTAAAAAATAAAAAAAATAACATTTTTTCTGATGAAATACATATAAAAATCGATGTTTCCCATTTTTATTGATTAAAATGAAAATTTTTATCAGTTGCATATCATGAATTTAATTTTTAATCAAAATCATCAAATGACTTTGGTTAAACATTGATTTTTAATCAATGTCATTTGATGATTTTGATTAAAAATCAATGTCACTTGATGACTTTGTTTAAAAATCAAAATCATCAAATGCAACTGATGAAAATGAAAATCAATGATTTTCATGTCAGTTTCATCAAAAAAATGTCATTTTTTTCGTGTTTTTTACATGAAAGTTAATTATTTCTGCTAGAAAACTGAGGCACACGATTTTGTGTGTTCTCACACATAGATTTCTCACTCGAAAACATTGAAAAGGGTATTTGTAAAGACAGATTTCGACATGTACTCTAAACTCATCATTTTCCTGGTGAATGTTTTAAAAAACATCATGACACATGATGTATTTCACACCAAAGTCATTTGATGAAAACGATGATAAAGTAATGAAAGCAATCTAATGATTTTGATTTTTCCGTAGTAATCAAAATCATGCGGTGAAAATGATGTAAAAGTAATCAAAACTAATGTAATGATTCTGATATTCTTAGATAATCCAAGTCATGGATGAAACTTGTGCAAAAGTAATGAAAATAATCTATTGATTTTTATTTTTCCAAAATAATCAAAATCATCGAATGCACGTGGTGTAAAATTAATGAAAATAATGTAATGATTTTGATTTTTCCGAAGTAATCAAAATCATCGGATGATATTGATGTAAAAGTAATGAGAATAATGTAATGATTTTGATTTTTCCGAAATAATCAAAGTCATCAAATGAAATTGATGTAAAAGTAATGAAAGTAATGTGATGACTTTGGTGACTTTTGAGAGAAGTGAAGTCATGCAATTTTTTTGATGAAAATTTTAAAAATAACCATTTAAATGAAATGTTTTTGGTTTTTTAGTTACATGGGTCGAGCCTAATTTCAATAATGCTTATATCGCGGCGAGTTATGCTTATTAACAGCTACTAACACTTACTTTAGATGAATGATTGAAAAATTATACACAGAAAAGGGCACTACAAAAATAATTTCACCAACATTAACTCTCAAAGGCATTATCAGAATTAACACTAAATTCAGTCAAGTTCATCTCGAATTCTAAAATGACATGCTCTAATTCATAATAAGAACTAGTTATAGCTTGATTATTATGAGATCAGCATCAGGCTTCTCTGAAAAATGTGCAACTAATGCTAGTCATTGAATAACAAATAGTCAAGAAAAAGTATCTCGTATAATTCGACTATCCATATAATTTCCACTAGAAAATTGCTTTGAGAAATTCAGTAGTGTAAAACTTGAAAGTTGAATTCAACTATTCAATTATTACTTCAATTATTCAATTATTGAATAGTTGAACTTTTTTCAACTATTCAATTATTCGATTATTCAGCTAATCTCCTCACTACTTCTTCCAGATTTACATCATCACTTTATCCAAAAGCGCCTACTTCTATCTTCCTTTGCCGCTATTTTCAGGCCTTATCCCTCCCCTCCCCTCAGTACTACCATCATTTCTGTCCAGTGCATTTTCTTACCAAGTTCCTAATCAACCTAGTCCGGTGCTACACACACAACTCTAACTCCGCTATCATCTCCACGCGCACGCGACTCCGCATTACACCTGATGTGCCATCATCCACACCAAGTTTTTCGTCATCATCCTCATCTTGCCATCTGCCCCACAAAGCTTTCGCCCTCACCCTCATCTGGCCCTTGCGACCTCAAAGTCGCATACTTGAATAGATGAAATACTTGAATAATTGAATAGTTGAATTCAAGTTTCAAATTTTACATGTATGAGAACCTAATGCCATTCTGAAGAATCTTTGAGGAATTTCAACCACATTCTAAAAGATGAGAACAAAAGTCCTTTATTTTTCCGGTTTTGAATTTTGAAATTCTGACAGCATCTTGGAATTTTCTACCTATACACTTCTCTCAGAATTTAGTCGTTTCCTCAGGAAAAAATAGCGAATCCTTGAAGGATTCTAATCATATCTTTCAAGAATCTTGCGCTGGAACATTAAAGATTTTTTTAGGGCTATTACTTGAAACAGTCAAAATAAATATTATCAATAATGCGAGTGAAAGTAAGAGAGAAAACATTTTTGCGTGCGCTCATCAATGCGCTCGATAGAACATTGTCTGAAATTATATGAAATAAAACTTAAAGAAATATGCTATCTTGTGGGTGAGATATAAATATTTTTATCTCGATTTCAATGAACCAATGGATATGAAAAAAGGCTACTACAGAACAAGAAATCTCTGTATTTTTTCTATCACTATTTTAATACATGATATTGAACAATGTTCTATATATATTTTTTAGACTACTTCTATCAAGAAAAAGTTTCTCTCCAATTTATATTTTCTTCATATTTGAGAAATCATTGATATAAACATCAGTAAAATATATTATGATAGTACTTTCCTTTATAACGACTGAGAATTTTCTCTTTTTTTCTCTATCACATCAAACAGAGTGAAAAACAATATTATAAAAGTTTGTCTTTTCATACAATTCAAAGAAAATGAAAGATTCGTTTTGATGATGATCATGTCTTCTCTTTCTTTTAGTACCAGTTAGTGCCAGTTTGATAGATATTCCTGCAAATGCCAAATGGAATAAGAACGGTCTAACAGTAGGAGGACAAAATCCAACACTCTCTTTGCCTCGAGGTTTATATGTGGATGATGAACTAACAATATATGTTACTGATCGTGGAAATCACCGTATTGTCGCATGGAAATCGGGTGAAACAAATGGACAAATAGTGGCAGGTGGACATGGACATGGAAATGGTGCTCATCAATTGGATAGACCAACAGATGTGATCGTGGATAAAGAGGGTGATAGTCTTATAATTTGCGATTGGGGGAATAACAGAGTAGTTAGATGGCTTCAACCAAATGGAAAAAGTGGAGAAATAATTATTTCGAATATCGGTTGTTGGGGTTTGACAATGGATGACAATAGATCTCTCTACGTCACTGATATTAATAAACACGAAGTAAGAAGATATCGAATGGGTGAATCTCAAGGAACAGTAGTAGCAGGTGGAAATGGACAAGGAAATCGTCGTGATCAGCTCAATAATCCCTACTACATATTCGTCAATCGAGAACATTCAGTATTTGTGTCTGATCATGGAAATCACCGCGTGATGAAATGGATAGAAGGTGCAAAAGAAGGTATTGTTGTTGCTGGCGGACAAGGACAAGGAAATAGTGTGACACAATTGAACTCTCCTAATGGAGTTGTAGTTGATCAATTAGATACTGTTTATGTAGCTGATGCAGCAAATCATCGAATTGTACGTTGGCCCAAAGGAGCCCAACAAGGAAATGTTATCGTTGGTGGAAATGGTCAAGGAGCACAAGCAAATCAGCTCAATTTGTCCGTGGGATTGTCATTTGATCGACAAGGTAATCTCTATGTTGTTGATTCTAAAAACAATCGAGTACAACGATTTAATATTTAAATACCATGAAATTAATGGGATGAACTAATAAATTTTATTTATTTTCAACTATTGATTATTATATTTTGATTGCTGTGTAATTATAATTGAAAAAAAATAAATCAATTAATGTATATCTATATTCACATGCGCGCACGACCAGAGAGACCCTGATCGTTGGAGGCCCAGAAGCCAGCAGCGATAAGACAATGTACGTACATAAATACGTACATAAAAGGTCTTTCCGTTGTCTTTGTCCAACACAAGAGCAGTATCTCTTTGGGTTGAATTAATTTAGAAAACATGCATTAATTCAACGCTAAAATAAAAGTAGTTAGAAGAAATGAACAGTACTCACCCTAGCACCCTTGGGGAAAAAATTGGGATGGAAATAAATATACTACTCTTTCTGTTTCAATGTAACAGTAGTATGTTTATTTCCGGAAAAAAGATATGTAAATGCTTAAATTTTGGGTGTTTTTCATTCAATTGAATAATCTTCTTTCATATTCAATTTGTTATTGATTATCAATTAAATAGCTGCTACATTTGGAACAGAAAGAGTCATTTAATTAATAATCAATAATAAGTTGAATATGAAAAAAAGTTATTCAAGTGAATGACAAACGATTGTAGTATGTATACTATTAGTCTAGTTCTACTTTATACTAAAATTTGAACTTTCTATATATTATAATTACCAGTTTAGATACATCACACAAAAAACCAATGAAAAATCAAAAAAATCAAAATACGTTTCATACATGAATATAATGTTGTATGCACAACATCACTCGAAAAAATCATTACATATCAGGGACCGTCATAGGGCACATTTTTTTGCCCTGTGCTGTCCTGTGTTCTGCTATGTCTTGCCCTGGCCTGTCCTGAGGGCATTGAAATTGAGTCTCAACTGTAGGATGAGCTCATAACATGATGAATAAATCTAATGGGATAGGTGTTCATTATATATACCTTGTTCAAGTTATTTCAGCAGAATATTATTCGTGCGTAGAAACGATAAATAATTTGGTGATCGGACAGAATGTCGCAAGACGAATCGTCGCGGACAAATCGTTGCATGGACAAATCGTTGCAAAAAAATCGTGGTGCGGACAAATTGTCGCATGGACAAATCGTTGCACGGACAGATCGTCGGAAGGACAACTCGTCGCATGGACAAGTAGTCGCAAGAACAAATCGTTGCATGGGCAAGTCGCTGCAATAATAAAATACAATATTTCAAAACGCTATATTGTTATTTCTCAGAAAATATTTTTCTGAAGTAAAGTATTAATGAACAAAAAAATCATTTGTTTCCTGCTATAAAGTAACTTGAAAAAACTGAAGCCGACGGTGCTACTAATTAAGTTTTGTCCATGCGACGATTTGTCTGCGACGGTTTGTCTTGCGACATTCTGTCCTAGCGCCAAATAATTTGTTGAAATTCTACTAAAACGAAGCTGTTTTTATGGTCAAGCAAAGTGAGCTCCAAATTTTAAACTCCACGGCGCCAGTGTCAACGTGAAACTCATAAATTGCAGCGCTGTGGAGTTTAAAATTTGGAGCTCATTCTATTTGACCTGTTTTTATATGATTATAAACCTGTTTAGATGTTATATTAATCTTTTTACATCATCGAGATAGTATTTTCAAATTTTTTTAGTCAATTAAGATTATAACTAATTTAAAAAAATAAAAATTGGTAAATATTTTTGATTAATTAAATAAAAATAAGAATCTTATCAATGAAAGAAAGCGAAATAGTTGATCAAAAATCATGGCATTGTAATTTGTTCTTTGTAATATGAATAATCATCGGTCTTAATGTTCAATTTTGTTAATATGAAAAGATGAATGATAGTAATTTTTCTAGCTTTATAACAATTAAAATAATTAAGGTATATGAAAATAATTAGAGCTTTCGGCATATCATATAACACTAGTAAAATTACTATCACTCATCTTTTCATATTAATAAAATTGAAAATTAAGCCCTATGATTACTCATATTATTATTATTATGATATTAATTGATAGTTACATAGGTAATACAAATCATTATTGGAATTGTTCATTCGTATTTCGTATTCAATAACAATTCGACAATAATAAGCAACAGACAATCTTCTCTCCTTTTCCTTTTATTACCGATGATAGCATTGGAAATGTCGAAAGTTCTAGTTATTTTCATTTATTATTTTAATTATTATTAAACTAGCAAAATTACCATCAATTATCTTTTCGTATAATTCTTTATAGAAAAAATGACTGATTTTAGTTGTGTATCTTCACTTTTCTTGTACAGATACAAAGAATAAGTTGGATAACTGCAGAAAAATAAGATATTTACCAAGGAATACAGAGATTTTGACTGACTGAACGTTATCGTCTTCAAGATTTGAAAACTTTAGTCGCCACTTACCGTGAGATTGCAATCTATTTTCTATTTCCTATAAATAATTTTGATGTGATAACCGTGACTGAACTTTTCAGAAGTGGAGAGAGTCGTATTGTACAATAATAAATCCGAACGAGTATCGAATCTATGAGTTCTAATAAAACTAATTAAAAGAACAGGGTCATCATTGGTTAATAGAATTCCATCGATAATGAATGTGTTGAAAGAATCCGTTTAGCTTCGTAAAAGGATTTCAAACAAACTAATGTGAAAAATTAACAGGGCAAAAAAAGAAGTTTGCCCTATAGTACAGGGCATCAAAGCTGCCCTGCTTTAATAACGATCTCTGATCGACAATCAAGCCCTGCATCTACGTTTCCGTCCTATACCTGCTATATCTTCTTACAGTCACGCTCGTATACAGACTCGCTTAGCGCTTTCTTGTAGAAGTGTTGTTTCTGAACTATACTCAAATTCCTTATCTACCTGATTCCGCAAATCAAAAGCAGCACTTTCACGATGCATTATTCTCCCAAATGCGTCTATGAACACGTTTGAGTTTGGCATTCTGAATAGAAAGTTGGACTAATTTTTTCCTAGCACTATGGTGAGATTAGTAAATTTTATTATCTGTTACTCTTACCACATAAATATCATCGCCGATCATATATTCTGACTTTTAGCGTGAACATCCGTGACCAAGTGTTTTAATAAAATATTTATAGTTAGTAATCAGATAATAATTAATTGCTAATAAATCAATAAAAATTCACTTCATATTCAGATTCTCCACCATCTCCATTACTTATTTGTTAGTTTTTATGCAAAAACTTGATAATGAATAATCATTTGATGATTAATTATTAAAAATTGTCCTCACATTCAAATTCCCGCCTTCAATTATCTTTTGCTCAAGTTTTATGGAAAAAATCCCTTTTATTATCACGTTATTCTTAGACCAATCAGTGAAATACGAGCATACAAGTAAGCAAGCAAACAATTTATTTCTCTTGGGCTCTTTTCTACGAGAATAAAAATCGAAAAAAATTTTTAAAAAATTGTTAACTGTTGTGAAAAATTTTTTTTTGGAAAATCATGAAAAACTAATTGTACCATTGAATTCCTGGACCCAAAAAACCTCTGATCAAACTTCATTAGGAAAAAATCGCGCATATCTGCAACATTTTGCTTTCTATAGCGAAAGATTAAGCATTCAGATCAAAAAACTTTTATTAAAAAATATTTTTTTATGAAAAGTCGTAAAGTGTTCTTTCAATAATCATTGTTTGATTGTTCCTGAGGAAAAATACCCTTAGCTTCCATGGCTTTTAGTACTCGTTGCCAAATTTCTTTGCTTGCAGCATTATTTTCATCACCTATTTCGATCGGATTCGATCTCATATCGAGTATTTTAAGAGTATTGTTGTTTTTCAAGAAGGCTAAAATAACTGTTTCACTTTCTGTAGTAATACAATTACTATTCAAGTCAAGTACTGTCAATTGACGAGGAAAATTTTCAAATAGACCAGCGAGTGTACGATCACCAATATGATTTTTATGTAAAACGAGTTCACGTAACGTAGGCACTTGGGCTAATGCAGACACCAATGTTACTCCGACTTCATCATTGATTCTATTTCCATATTCACTGAGATGAAACTTCACAAGACTTCGACTTTTCTTCAATGCCGAAATAATGAAATTCAAACCTTCAGTGCCAATTTCGTTCTCTGAGAGATTGATATCACTAAGTGTATGGTTATTTTCCATACCTAGTGCTATATCACGGCTACCTTCGTTATTGATTTGAGTGCACTGCAAATTGAGTTTTGTTAGAGTATCATTTTTTGCTAAAGCTTCCCCTAAAGCTGTAGCACCTTGGTTGCCAATTGAATTCCAACTAAGATCGAGTTCTTTCAGTGTTCTATTTGTGGTTAAAATATGAGCGATATGACGAACACCTTGTTCACCAATATCGTTCGCACCGAGATTAAGCTTCGTTATACTAGTATTCTTCTCCAATGCACCAGCAAGATATTCGGCTGCGTGATCGTCACACTCATTTGCATGTAAGCTAAGTTCTTTAAGCGTATTGTTTTTTTCAATCGTTTTTGAAAGCTCCCATGCACTTTGGGGACCAAACCGATTATTGTCAAGAACTAGTTTTGTAATAGTAGTATTTATCTCAAGCATCGAAGCAAGATACTGTGTACCTTTGTAACCAATAGAGTTACCGAAGAGATTAATTTCTTCTACTGTATTGTTTTTTTTGAGTGCTTCGGAAAGAAGACGTGTTCCTTCTTGTTGAAAATCATTATGTTGAAGATTGAGTTTGATCACATTGCCTAGACCACCTTCTACTAACTGATGTCCATATATTTCACTGTAATAATATAATCGAAGTGTGACTGTGGTAATTTTGCTGTTTATTTTTAATGCCTTAAAGATTAAAATTAGTCCATTATCAGCAATTTCTACACTGGTTTCTAAACTGAGTGTGGTTAAACTCTGATTCTTTTCGAGTCCACGTGCAAGATGATCGGCTGTTGCGTTACTAAAATTGCTGAATTGGACTTTGAGAATTTTCAAGTTATCAAACATAGCAAGTGCTGAAAAGCAGACGGCAGCAGATTTTTCCTTGATCATGTCACATATTAGCTCAAGTTCAATCAAACCAAAACTTGGTAAACCACTAGTTAGACATTGCATTCCAATGGGAGATAATTGATCAATAACTATACTTAAAGAAGTCCATCTTATTGGCTTTTTCATTAATTCTTCACAGAAATCAGCTATATCGCCATCTCGAAGAACTATCCTAGTTAAAAGGAGTTTATTTCTGTTGGACGCTTGGTCAAGTTCATTTTTAAGAGGTTGATCGAGTATGAGCTTACAGTATTTTTGACAATCACCCGCAGTCTTTCGTAATTCTTCTCTCCAAGTCAAACCATCGTTTAGCCTCTGTGACGTGAGATTCATCTTTGTCAGAGTTCGGTTAAACTTAAGGAAATTTGTTAGACATAATAGACTTTCTTCAGTGATACCACAATAGCTTATATCCAAACTAGATAAAGTTTCTGGAAGTGACTTGAGTAAAATTTCACAACCTTCATTTCCAATACATGCATATGCTAAGTTAAGTTCTTCAACTACTGTACTTGGTAAACAGCGCGCTAATTGTATGGTACCTTCTGTTCCAATGTCTTCATTATTTGATAAATCTAAATTTTTTATTGTGCGATTATTCATCAAAGCATTTGAAAGCATATACATCATACCAGCATCAAGAATATTGCAAGTTAAATGGAGATCTTCCACTGTACTATTATTTTTTAGTCCAGCAAAAATATAAGCCTCAGGACGTTGTTCAATAGGAAGAGCAAAATGCACATTATCGCTATCATCTTCAACACCGATTAGTTCTAAGGTCGTACAACGACCTTCGGTTTTACTTAGTTCTTTAAACAGTTCACCCCATTCATTGTCGGTAATTTCTGTAATCCTCATCGTTATCTAACCGTATTCTTCAACGCTTTTTGCCCAGGCGACCATGTTTCGTAATCAAAAGTTTATCTGAAAATGAATAAGAAAAACGACCACTTCTTTTTATATATAGAAATGAATAATATACTTATTGATCGTTAAAAGCATAATACAAAAGATAAGAACGAATAAATAAACGAAACACGTGATAACGAAATAGTAGGAGTAATGATGCATTTATTTCTCGCTACGGTGTGCGACTCAGGGGAGAAAACAGTAATCATATACTTTTTTTCGTATAGAATAGATGCCCATGTAAGTAATATTGTTATTTATCCTAGATGAATTCGGATCAGCAACGCAGTATGGAGGAAAGAGCAGAGATACTTCTAGAGAAAATAAAAGCTCAAATGGCGTCAGATGGCAAACCAATTGAACAACTACGTCCACCACCCGTCATTTCATGGCGCCATATTTGGCCACTCTCCGAACGGCAAGAAGCTGTTAAACAATCTTTTTTTCACAAACTTCCAAGGGAAATTCTTTTTCATATATTTCGCAACTTATCTGTACGTGATCTGGGTAGTATCTCTCTAGTCTGTCGAACATTTAAAATGATTGCAGATGATGATGAACTATGGAAGATGAAGTGCAATAGTAAGCAGTAGTTATTTGCTTTCTCTTTTTTTCAGTGATGATTTTTGTATTTTTGTATAGTACCATCAAAACTTCAATCAAAATCATACAAACTAATCTATATGGAATGGATGTATGAAAAATATTTAAGAAATATTGAAGTTGCGGAAATTGAACGTATGTACAGAATTCGAATAAGAGGTGCAGCTTGTGGAATTCCTGTTGGACATCCAATTTATCCATTAAGAAGTAGAGGTAATGAATTAATTGCAACACCAGTAGGTGGCTTTCTCGAGCATCCAAATTCTTCGGCTTACATGTAAGTTGTACATAATTTTGACTTTAACTTTATACATTTATAGGACTATTGAATTGTCTGTCAATCTGGATAAAACAGCAACAGTTCTCATCAATCTACTAGAAAAAGCTTCTAAATTCAAAGAAGAATGGCGAAACTCAACAATTCTTCAACAGATGATAACACGATACTATCGATTCATGCAGCTCAAAGCAGCAAATCCCTCAAATTTGCTCCTTATACCTACGATAGACATTGAAATAGTCTGGCAAACTCATCTTATTCGTCCTGAAATGTATCGAAAAGATTGTCAACGTCTCTTTCATCAGATCATCGATCATTCTCTAGTTTGGACAAATGAACTTGAACAATTTCTCAAAGACCAAGCATTTGAAGATACTTGTCGACTTTACAAAGAAAAATTTGGTGAAGAATATTGTGAATGTCTGTCAGAGGCCGAGAAACAAGAAAAAAAAGCACAACCAAAATATGAACGTCACCTATTTAGAAAACTACG
Source organism: Macrotrachela quadricornifera (assembly GCA_022393335.1). Lineage (NCBI taxonomy): Eukaryota > Metazoa > Rotifera > Eurotatoria > Philodinida > Philodinidae > Macrotrachela > Macrotrachela quadricornifera. The sequence goes on from JAJEKB010020221.1 coordinate 485,189, forward strand.
TTCTCTTCTACCAGTGCATACTTACTGGGATCAGACATACTACGAATTTTCAAACGAAATAGACAATAGAAATTATGAAAATCCTTTCTCGTTTACTGAAGCGGATATTATTCTTGATGGAAATTGGTTAGAATTATGCAAGGAATATATGCAGAAGATGCTGGAAAAAGTAGATGTTGAAGAGTATTATTCGATGGACGATGATAATTTCTCGATTGATTTAAGTCGAAGTTCTTTGATGTGTCTGAAAAAATCTTATGAACGATTTCTTTATATGGCAGCAAAATACGCACCCAATAGTAGCAATAATTATCAGTTCATGCATCCAACCTATGCGGTGAGTTCTATAATTTTGATCTACTTTCTATTTATTTGTACAGATTGATGTCATGTGGCATGCTCATATGCAAGAACCATTGAACTACATTAAAGATTGTATGCATTTGGTTGGTTTTGTCATCGATCATACTCCTTGGCCATCAGTTGACGAAACAACTATACAAAACTCTTGTTCGAGTACAAGTTGTATTTGGAAAAAAGAATTTCAAACTACTATGGATACAGATCATCTGTACAATACAATCGGCGAGTGTCATAGTGAATCCGATCCAGATTAGATTTAGCATACGATTGATTATGTACTTTCTAATGACATTTTTCAACATGATGTGACATGTGCTACAACAATAGAAACGACTATCCGTTTCAAAATAAATGAAACATGACTGTAAATTGAATAACTTTTGACAGAAAGGAGATAGCGACCTGCGGTTTTCTAGAAGACCAATGACAGTTCAAGCTCTCCTTACAATTACGATCCTGATGATACCAGTTTGTAGTCCATATTTTTCTCTATCGAATGAAACGGACCTGACATTTTTCTAACCTTCTCTAGTGAGAACCCTAAAATGCCTGATTTTTTACCCTCATACTATGGTTTCATCACCCAAAATACACTAAAACTGATGAATAGTTGTTTTTTGACTATGCTGAACACTATGGCATCATTATTACTGCTCCCCAGACTACCACTAGTGTTAAGAAAGATGACTAGTGTTGAAATGGAGGTTTTGATCGACTTAGGTTCGGCAAAAAAGACAAGTCAAATTTTTATCAATGTAGGTATTTTTTGATTGGATTAATTTTCTATACAAGTTTCAGATTTGATTCTTATTCTCAAACTCTTTCAAGTCAAGTTGTTAGGTGATGTTATGATCTTCTCCAGGTCTTGGTAATCTCTCTCTCTTTGAGTTTCATGATATCCATCTCTCTTTTGTATTCATGTATTCGTTCGTCGCTTCGGCCTATAAATAGACCGGTTTCAATTCAAAATAAACACAGCCATATACAACTTCATCTCATGTTATCATCCAACCGACGATACAGAATTAGACACCTTTCACAAAGTGATAATGTCGAGAAACGAAAATTTTGGATTTGAGACAAAGCAGCTAATGTTTAGGATAATTAAGTTTGTTGAAAGCGAAAAGAATGGTCCTATTAACCCATTATATAATACAAGTGGTCGATTGGCGACAAAATTGAGTTGCGAAGTCGAGCAGCATCAGAAACATCAACGTAACCAAAGGATGTACGTTGGGAAAAGCGGAAACATTCATTAGATGTTCTCTTAGCAATTTCTCCAAAAAAAAGGTCATTCTGAAAGAAGACTTGTGGAAGTAACTGAACAGGATCATGATAATATTCGGTAGCTTATGTTTTGATGTTGACGGAAAAGATGTACCCAACATATCTAAGAAATTACTTCATCGTCTGCTAGATGATGATGCGGAATTTCGAATGGGAAGTAAAGCAAAGCTTTCGAGATGGATGAAAAAACTGACCCTCGACTATAAGCAAACATCGAAGATTTCAATTCCTATGGATTCAGTAAGTTTCATGGTTCAGAGCGAGCAAAATATTTTCGTATGCTCGATGAAACACTTTCCGATGGAACAATAATATTTTATCATGACGAAACTTGGGCAAATAGTGGAGAAGAAAAGAGAAGGACATGGTTCGATTGAAAAACAACGATATGAAAGGTGAACATGAACAGTTAGCGCTTAAATCGAATAAGTATTTAATTGTCTTTTTAGGAACCCGGCTAGCCATTTCAGCTCTTATTAGTAAGAATGGATTTTATCTTCCAAGTGTTGATATCTTCAAATGTGATCAAGATCACTCAATGGATACGACTCATTTTGCGGACTGGATTTCAAAAACTTGTTCTTTTTTGAGAGAAGAGCATGATAATATAGTATATTAACTATCCGCTATATCTAAAGCTTTTGTATAAAAATTTTAGGATCTTGAGCTAAGATTTCAATAATTATTGATAATGCTACATGGCATAACAGTTTAACAGATGAAACCAAGCCTTCAAAAAGACCATGAAACAAACAGAAAATAATTGATTGGCTAAAATCGCATCAATTAAATTGTCCTAATCGTGCTACGAAAGCTGAATTAATTAAAATTGCCTTTGAAAATAAGAGAATGAAGGCACATATACGAAACAATAACACAAGTTTTCGTTTATCTTATGTTGAGCGATTAGCTTCAGAGTGGATAGTGGCATTGGACGAATCTACCGCTCAGAGTTATTTTGATTATGCCTACCACCATGAGATGATTTTTAAACAAGCGGATGCGCTCGCTAAAGAACTTGAAAACGAATTGATTGATGAAGAAGCTGAAGTTACATCTGATGGAACCGAAGAAAACAATTGATCCATGATATTCATTTTTTATTACTTTTAGAATTAAACTGATGCATTGATGAAATTTTCCTTGTTTTTTGCCGAACCTAAGTCGATCAAAACCTTCATTTCAACACTAGTCATCTTTCTTAACACTAGTGGTAGTCTGGGGAGCAGTAATAATGATGCCATAGTGTTCAGCATAGTCAAAAAACAACTATTCATCAGTTTTAGTGTATTTTGGGTGATGAAACCATAGTATGAGGGTAAAAAATCAGGTATTTTAGGGCTCTCACTGGAGAAGGTCAGAAAAATGTCAGGTCCGTTTCATTCGATAGAGAAAAATATGGGCTACAAACTGGTATCATCAGGATCGTAATTATAAGGGGAAGTTAAACTGCCATTGGTTTTCTAGAAAACCACAGGTCTCTATCTCCTTTCTGACAAAAGTTATTCAATTTACAGTCATATTTCAGTCATTTTGAAACGGATAGTACATAGGTCATTGTATATGAACGATGAACTTATGCGTCTGACTCGCAAAAAATAGAATGGTTAATCTTCATCGTCTTTTCTTTATTTTGTTTTGTACAAACACTAATATATTCGTTTCATAACCTCGCTTTTCATTGCATAATCACTACAATTACATTAACAAAGTAGAACGTCTATAGCATCGATATCTTTTTCTTTTCTTATAATGCATCATCTATTCATTGATTCTTTTCATGGAAATAATTTAGACAAAAATCTGTTCTCTCTTGCTTTTGAGCCTGCAATTAAGAAACCTTTATTTTATATTGTTTGTTGTTGGTTATCTCGGATCAAATTTCAGTTTCTCAAGTATCTGTATCGAGAAGCAAAGTTCGTTTCCGAGGCTTAAAAATTCGAATTGGTTCGAGCAAAATTATCGTTTTAACATTAGAGCAACAACAATATTACTTTTTTTATTCTTCCATATAATTTTGTGTTATATTTGGGACATCCAATAATGAAAAAATCGAATACTTCTTATGACACGTATGTATTGATCGTTTCTAGCTACTTACGACAATATAATTATGATGACATTCTTTACTTGATGTTTCACAACACAAACTGGTCTACCTCTTCTATATGCTCCAGTAAATATTGTAATAGTATTCAATCGCCAACTTGAGGGCTTTGAAGATCTTGATGAATATTTTGCTGATTCTTCGGCAATAGCTTGTCGTACTTGCTTCATTTGTCGTGATTGCATTATACAACATCCAACAAATGGACAAATCATTTCCAAAAATAATGATAATGATAATAAGACATTTATTTGAACCAATAGCACTATTGATGTGACTGATCGATTGTTGAAATTCTTCTTGACTAACAATACCATTCAAATTAATTGGTTAAACTGAATCCAATTCGGATTTCATACATCCAGCTATAACATCAAATTAAAAATGCTTTAATTGAGTTGTCTAGTAGAAACTTATTCTGTACCATCGGCACAAGAGAGCTGATGACATCAATCTCTTATAACGATTTTATTTACTATAAAAGAAATATAGATGTAAATAATTTTGCGCATCCTTTCATCGTTTATTCTTTTTTTGAGTCAATCAGTAGATTAGGGTGTAGACATTGATAATAAAAGATTGACATAATTATGTTCACAGAATGAATGAACAAAACTCGTAAATATAACGAACTTCTCCTGATAAGTTTGACGTTCGATTCATGTGTCCTGTTAATTATTCTATGCTAATTGAATTTGACATGCAAACATTGTTTCGACACAATGTTTTTTAGTTGAAATTATACAGTTATTTTGGTCCTTATGAAGACAATAGTTACCAGATTGACGACTTTACAGATAAGTCGGGTCATTAACAAAATCTTTTTCCATTCGTGTTTAAGATGAGATTCACATATATTTTTCGAAATATTTCCATTAGAGACGAACTTCTGGTTTACTTAGGAAATGATTTCGTCAGAAACCTCAATATTGATACAAGGCAATTTTCATAATTTAGATGAATATAACATATGTCACATTAGTTATTGAAATAAGCTGAATGATTTATCAAAATTCAATATTACAAGAAAATAATGAAATATTATAATAGCAGTATACGCAAAAGTGATTAATGTGAATATTACAGAATAAAAATATAGAATCTATTTTTAACTGTTAAGTATAGATTCAAATCATGAAAACGAAAATAATCAATTGTTCTGAGATGTCTGGTATCTTTCTGTATATTCTATATGAATCAGAATGGTGTGTCTGATAGAAGTTATTATGTTAGAGGATTGTATCATTTCAAGTGTAATCGTTTCAGAGCAAGATAGTCTTTTCCAAAAATATATAAAAATTAACGTTTGAGACGTTGATTAATTCTATTCATTTATTCGAGTTTATTAGTATACTTTTAGAATATGATATTCTTGGCAATGATCTTTAACGCATAAGGTAACATTTT
>JAJEKB010020222.1:0-23304 GCA_022393335.1 Macrotrachela quadricornifera
AAATTCTCATAAGAGAAATAGCTGAGAGAGAAAGACTATTTCGATTTCGTTTAGATTTAAGTGATTGACGATTTATTGAAGTAAACGGATGCCAAACAACTGCGCGAGTAACCAATTTTATTGAAGAAAAAAAAAATTGATTTGAATCGATCGATGCGTTCGTTATTTCTTCTTTGAAAATGTTTGCATTCATTTTTTCAAATATATTATAATAATAAAAAAACATTTCTAATGAGTTTTTCTACTTACCAAATATATATAAATAAAGTAAAATGAATGTTTAATATTAGTAAAAAAAGAAATTCTTTTTTTTCTTTCTTAATAGATTTTAAATTAATTAAATATATATTTATTACCTCATAAAAACATCTGGATAATGAGTACGTTGAAATGCTTTTTCTAATTCTTCTAATTGAAATGAAGTAAATGTTGTTCTATAAATAATTATAATAATAAAAAATTAATTATAAGTTAATTTTTTATTTTCTTACCTATACCGTCGTTGTTTTCGTTTATGATTTTCATCATCATTACTATAACCACTTAAACTATCACTTTCATCTTTTTCAAGATTTTCTGAACCAATTGGTATTGTTGATGATATACCTACCATTTGTGATATTCGATCTCTATCAGAACTAGTAACTAGTTGTTGAGTAAAGATATTCATCGAATGATGAGGATGTTGTGAATAAGCTTCATTTTTCCAGTTAATCTCATGTCTCTCTTTATCTTGGCTATGTTTAATATCTGTCATCTTCTTTAACGATCAAACGAATGTGTATTTATGCTTTTCTCTCTCTCTCTCTCTTTCTTTTCCTTCCGAGAATATGTTAGTTAATTTTATCGTGTCGCGACATACATGACAATCACTAGGTGCAATTGGCTTCGTATCGATTGTGTGACAATTGATTGGTAGAGAAAGAAAAATGAAAAAAAAAAGAGAGAAAATATAGAAATTCTTTTTTTTTTTTTTTCTTCTTTCAATTGTCATTGTCGCTTATGATTGGATGTATTAATAGTTGAATCAGAGGGAAAAAGAAACGAATTCTTTAGATTGATTTGTTGTTTACGCAGCTTAAAGAGAAAAGAAAAAGGAAACAGGCTTAATTTTTGTTACACAAAAAAAAAGAAGAAGAAGAAGAAAAGAAGTTCTCGTCCAATTAGAAGCGATTGAAAAAGAAAGAAATTGATGGCTTTCTAATAATGAGTATTTCCGATTAATGTTATATATACTTATCATCAGACATAAATAAATATACTGATCAATGAAATAAAATATATAATTGATTAAAAAACAATTTTGTATTTTATAATATATAGTAAAAAAAATATCTAGTTCCTATTTTATTCTTCAATAATATGAAGAATGTATCGAAAATATTTTCAATAATATTAATTTATGTTTTGATAGCTGTATCATGTTATTTGTACAAATTGACGCCCGATGATCAAACGATTGTATATATACGAACGCGCATTTATACATAGTGTCACCCGTTCAACGAAAAGGAATTAGTATAATAGTGTCAACGGTTATATATTTAGATACGATTCAATTCTTGTCTTGTTTTTTTATATGTTTGTATATGTGTTTGATCGTCATAATGAGGCACTTACTGTATATGATTGACTTTATTTTTACTGAAATATTTTCTATATAAATTCATGTAATCGATTTTTAATTGTTATTCTTTTTCTTAGGAAATCAGTTTTATTTTTGTTGAATTTATATATTGAAAGAAAAAGTTTTTGATTGGAGGATAGAAAAAGATGAATTATTGTATATATCAGAACTATTAAAATAGAAAAATAAATATAATGAATTTAACGAAAGAAAAAAAATTTCAATAATTCACTATATATGTTTGTTATAATATGAATAAGTATGTTGTGATAGATTTAATACAATCGTTAAGAGCTCTCTTTCTCAGAGTCATTAAAATTTATAGATTATCTTTTTTAATAAGGATTCTTCTACTTTCGTATATTTTCTATCTGAATGGTAATTCTTGAAAGTGAATTAATAAATGATATTGACATATTATATACGAATGAAATTTTAATTAGAAAATAATGATTAAATGTTGAAATAAGATTGAATCATTTTTGTTGCATAAGGTTTCCTCTTTTTTTACGATCTGGTATTTATCTAATTTTTATTAGTATTATAAATCAATAGAAGTAGCATTTTCATTCTTTAATTTTTGCAGAAATATAGACTAGCAACTATATAAGTAGATATTTTACATAATTTTTGTGTTTTAATCTATATTTTATATATAAATAATAGTCAAGACTTTTTTCTGGTAATCTTTTTACATTGTATGTTTTAATGTATTTTGTATATTTAATAAAACATAGTAGGTAATAAAAATATGAGATAAGTAAAAAAATTTCGTTTTTGCAGTATCGAATTCCGTCGTTCACGCTTTTGTTCATTTTAAAAAAGAAAAGTTCGACTGTAAAATAAGCCGTTCTTTTATAAGTTGTACAACTTTTCATATTGCATTTTGTGGTATATTTTATTTTGTTTTTAATACAACCTATTAAATGATGACAAAATAAACGTTATGATCTAAAGTTACTAGTTAGTTTTCAACGAAAATATTTCGTATTAAAATTTGATTGATGAGATTCTTTTGATTGTATTTATTTGATGAATTATCCATTTAATAAATACGAAGGTTTAACTTTTTTTGATTTTATTACTTTTAAAGAGTATAGATTTTAATTAATATTTTTCCTTCATTTAAATATTGAAATAAATTATTTGAACATGTACATAAGATGTTTGTATATAGACATAATCCATGATTTGATCAATATTTCATTGAATTGGAAACGTTCTGTATCACTATTAAGTATAAATGTAGGTATTTCAGGTATGCGACAGTTTTTTCATGAATTGATGCTGATCAAGATGTTTTGGTTATTAATAAACAATTAGTTTAATATATATTTTCAAGATAATGAAAATGTATTCATATTATTCAATAATGCATATCAATACTCGATAGATTATTTAAAAATCGATGATGATGCCAAGAATATCCTTTATCATTGTAACTCTAAGTAGTATGATATGCTATTTTATTATTTAATACTTTAAAAAATTTTGTTTCTACTTTCATTTTTTTAATCAAAGTGATTTTAGAGAGATTCCATATTATGCCAATCTTCTGCATTAATTAATTGTACCAATATTCGATGCTAGCCTAGTTCTATTTGGTACATAAAGAGAAAGTTTTTGCATTTTATGAAAATGTAAATATTTATACTTATTATATATTGATCTCTGAAATAATATTCTAAGAGTTGTTTAACGATCATGATAAGATGCAGTATGTAAAGCTGTATTATCATTTAGTGCTAGTCTATCTATTTGTTGAAGTGTTATCATTTTAAGAAATGAGTGATTGTTTCGAAAATGTATACCAGAGTTAAGTTCGACTTTCTGTGAGTGAAATGAAACTTTCAGTATTTGTAAAGCTTGTAATTGTAAGCATAGATATAGGCTAAAAATAATTTTAAATCTTCTAAAATGTTTCAAAAAGGGAATGCAAGATGCGCTTTCTTAGCTAATTCCTTTATTTTAAATGATAGAAATCTGAAAATTTTCTAATATATACTACTCATTAAGATGATCATTTTTTTTATGGCGAACGTTTTGTTCTCTGTCTTCTGTTTTTGGGAAATTGTCACTAAAAACTATTGAGTTTTGACATTTTTTGGTCTAAATATCTCTATGAAACTCGAAGGAATTTTTAATCTTTATCAGTATTTTAGCTAGAATCGCCAAAGTGTTCTCTATCAAACGCTGAGATTGGCAGACTCGTAATTTATTTTTGGACTGAATGACAAAGCCGTCTTTTGGATCTATTTTCAAATTGATGCCAACTTTGGATATTTCTCAGGCACGACGATGGGATTTCCAGAGCCTGTCCTAAAGTGTAATACCATCAGCACACCTTCCTCTAACATTTCTGAAATATTTGTTTTTGGCCAATAAGTTTTATTCGAAATCAGTTTTCACAGTTTTTTAAAGATGACTTAACCATTTACTCCAGAAACATGCTACATATCTACAATTTTCAGCCTACAAAACGTCAGAACTTAGTATTTCTCTGTGACGGTTTCCCAGGAATCTTGGATTCTGTCTTTGATTCTCTTTAAAAGATTTTCAAATAATTCTTGAGCTTATAATTATGAGTCATATAGACGTTGAAAGTTTCATTTCATTTGCGAAAAGCCGATGTAAACTCTTGTGTATTTTCGAAAAGATCACCTGTTTCAATTTATTCAACTGAAATTTTACACATTTAATGAAAATAAAATCAACCTTGTTCATTTTCTTGCAGCATTTCTCTTATGATCGAGCCGAAATAATATTCTCCTATTATCATTCATGCGACTTCTTTACTTCATTGATTTATTGTAATAAACTTTAACTTACTTTATAGTCTATCTATTATAGTATTCCCACCGGTATTCTATCGGAATATGAATTTTTTAAGTTGTCATTTTTATTGAAAAGTTGCTTTTCGAATTTATTAACGAGAAAATTCAATGGACTCAATAGAACAATCTATAGTGTTAGATTAAACTGGCCTTAACAGTCAATCGACAGTCGAAAGAAAACTTTCGAAATGATAAAAATTACATCCAGAAAACTCGTATATATATTACGGTTCAAGGTTCCGAATGGAAACCAAAAACAAAATGTATTTGTACACGTTGTTTAATGCAGCAAAATGTAAACGTACACATTAGTTCCGAAAGCAAAGTGTACAGATAGAATTAAATTATTTATCTTGAAAAATAAAGAAATGTTCAATTTCAATTTATTCCAAATGTAAGAACAATGCATAGTAATAAATAAACAAAAAATATTAACAATTTTTCTTTTTTCGTTTGAGACGGGCAGGAAAATGTTCACAAAAAAGTACATAATAACATTTAAAAAAACGAAAAATAAAACATTTCATCGTTAAATAAAAACGACCATTAACATAAGTTAATCAAAATTTTCTTTTTGATTATCAATTTCATCTTCTTCATGATGCATGTCTATATGATCTTCGCAAAACCAACTTGAATCAACATTTATATCAAGTTTAATTCTGCAATAATTGCATAACCATCTGGAGCAGTTCTTGTCAAAATCAATCCACCAGAATTGTTCAGTTTGATGGCAGCATTGTATAGCTTCATTTTGATTTGCATCAGTTCTAGAAACTTCTCGTTTACAACCATTAGCACCTAGAAGAGAGCTGAAAAACAACTACGTGTAGAGGATATATTAACTTACATTTTATATATTTGGATTTTTTTTTCTTTTTGTTATTCATCATTGGTAATTCAAGATCTTCTCGTCGTCGCTTAGAAATGGATCGAGCTTGTTTATTTGGCGTATAATCATCGGGTACATCATGTAATAGTTGAACTTGATGAAGACGACGATTTTGATCTCGATCATTCCAAGATTCAAAAGCTTTTGTAACAACGTGTTGACATCTCGAACTAAAAACATAAATTGATCAATGGTCATGAAAATCATTCAGTTTACCTTCTTATATCATCTTTTAACAACATATGTATTGCCATTAAATTATCTAATGTACTAATTTTTAAACGTGATTTTTCAATTGTTTGTATTCGATTAACAGCAGAGAACTGAAAATAAAAAAACACAACATAACGACAAGTTTAGTAGATGCAATATCTTACGTACACTTCTTTCACATTCAGCAGAATTGGTAGATGAAATTAAATAGATATTAAGTAATAATAAAATATTTTTATATTCATCCAAAAAATGACTATTAGTTGTGACTTCTAATGCAATAAAATCCTTCCAAAATGTTTTAATCGATTGAGTAGCACCGAAACTATTTACAAAATTATGTAATGGTTGTTTCAAAGATTCCCATTCATGACGAACGATATTTGAATCAAAACAGGGAAAATTTTTATATTTTTGACGAATAAACTCTAATTCACCTCTACCATAATTAACACTACCAATTTTTTTATTATTTGTTATCAAACACTGTGGATCAAATAAGATAGATAAACTTTCTTGAAGTTTGGATCGAACAAAACATCGATCTAATTCATTTATAAGGCGATGAACATGTTCAGAACTATTTTTAAGAAATTTTTGACGATCACCAAGATTCAATTTAAAACTACCATATAAATGTGCAGTTGTCAATTCAATATATTCAGATAATGCAGGACCAACTGTCGACGTCGTCAAACATTTCCAATTTTCTAATATTTTTCTTTTTTCATCGACATTTTCCATTAAATTATAATAAGTAAGCTTGTCATTCTCCATAATTTTGGTTAATGGATCTGAAATGGTCTCAACAGTACAGTTAAGAGTAAATTATATTTTAAAAAAATGATGTACTTACCAAGAACAATTTCATGAAGATCATAATGAAAATGTAAAGAAAATAAGAACTCATCGTCCAGAACAAATTTTAATAAATCTTGTGCTGATTCACGCTCAGCAAGAGACAAACTGAAATCGTCCGTTGTTTCTTGAAGATAAGCTAACAGTGATTGATTACCTAAAGAAAAAAAATCTATACAATTTTTTTTGTAGCTATTTTATATTAATATACCAGGTTGAACATTCAAAATAATAGGTTTTATACATCCTTGTATAGAAGACCGCCTAATATCGAATATTTTTTTGAATTTTAATTCCGGAATTTCCAAATCATTTTGCCATTGTTTAAACTTAAATTGACGAGAACTACTTCGACTAAAATAATTGTATATTTTGCTAATCGTATTTTCAAAATTCAAAATTGATTCATAAAGTACAGGTGATTCATATACTATAATGAATATAAAAGGTTAAACTATTATGTTATAAATAAAAAGGAACTTACGACGAACTTTTGGTTGATAACATGCTTGGCTACCAACTAAACAAAATGAATGTGCAGCACAAGAATTCAATTCCAACCATTCACAATCAAATTGATGACGAAGTTTAGCTACTACACCTTCGTTTACTCCTAAAAGTATTAGAGCATGAAATCAAATATTTAATTAGATAATGATAAAATACTCACCAGTAAAAGTACTCGCGTTTTCTGTTGCTAACCAACAACTTTTTGATGTATTTATATCATCCTTTTTCCATAAATAATGAAGACATTGAACAATATTTTTTGTTGTACCATTTCCCTCTAAATCAATCAATCCATAGTAAGCAGTTTTTTCTTCATAATTATCAATGTATCGCACGAACACAATACAATTTTTTTCAGTTGTACGGAACGTAGTTTCATTCAACATCCAGCCTGCAACAAAATAATACAATAATATATTAAACAAAAATAGTTGATCAACTTTTACATACCAACTACTGGACTCGATTGAATTTTCTCAACAAGTTCTTCATGTAAATAATTAGCTATATGATGCAAAAATCCTATAGCAGCATCACTATTATAATATGATACACCAGATACTTGAGCAGGTAATAAGTGTACACCTAACTTTTCTAATAAATTGCACAATGGTTCAATAGACGATAATGAACAGTCTTCTTGAATCAAATAGATACAAGAAAACATCAAGTTTTGTATTGCCTGCTCTTGCTTTCCAACCTCTTTTTGTTTTGTCACATGCCAGCTTGGTTGTGCTCGAGAAGACACTAATATTTCTTGATCCTCTGCCTGTCTATGGACCTGGCTGTTTTCTTTGTGTTGCTTGACTTTATCAAGCGATAATGTTTTCATACCGCTGGTACACCAAACATTCTCTTTTCCTATTTAAACAATTATTCTTTCAGCAACTTCGTTCACAAAATAATAAAAATCTTTTAGCAGTTACAGAATGAATCACAGTGTTAAAAAAAATAGTTCTTTAGATATCACAACTTACCATTTGTGTTTTTTCGTTTTGCGTATTTTTTGCATAAACGACAAAACATGGCATCATTTTCGAAATATAACCAACATGTGAATAATTCACGTCTACCACCCAGATCATCGTAGATGTAAGTTTTAAATTGTGCCTCGGGTGTTTGTTCCCATTTACGTAAATATTGAACACGATGATTTATTCTTGAAGATGTCGCAGACTGTTTTGTAGTATCTTTATCAATAATAAAAAAATAATTATGACAATTAAAAATCTTCTAAACACATTATCTTTACTACCAATAATAATTTCAGATCCTGGATCATCTATTAATGTAGTCAACGTTGAAGAACCATGTGCTGAATTAACTAAAGCTGGTGATGATGATGAACCACCTGCTGAAACAGCTGAAGCTATTGCTGATGAACCACGTGTTGCATCAATCGGAGTTGATGATGATGAATAACCACCTTTTGATTCAACTTTAATTGATGATGATAAAGAACCACATACTGATGCAACCAAAGCTGATGATGATGAAAGACCAGATGCTGGATCAACTAAAGCTGCTGTTGTTGATGAACTACGCGTTGAATCAACTGAAGTTAACGATGATGAACAGTCACGTACTGATTCAACTTTAATTGATGATGAAGAATCATGTGGAGGTGTAACTGAAGCTAATGATAATGAAGAAATATGCTTTGATACCGAAGCTGTATTTTTACTCCACAACTTGGATAATTTGATCTGACTTTTACTCATCTAAAATAGACAAAATAAAAACCTCGTTATTGGTATAATCACAAAAAGTTGACATCACAATAATTCATTCATATTCGTGCCATATATCCTTAAAACAGATTACAACAAAGATTATTTGTACATAATAAGAAAAATGTATTTTCAAATAATTATTATGGTTATAACTAGGTTTACGCGCTGAATCTATTTGCCATTACACAATTTTATATGCCTCTACCATAATATTCATGTTTTCTCTTAATTCGTTGGACTCATTTCAAACATTATCACAATTATCATGTATTTATTTATATAAATACTATTCTTTCTTTTTTTCTTCTTCGACTTACCTAATTTTTATCATGAAATTTTCTATTGGTATTTGACTTGACCAATAAAATAGATTTTTTTCCTTTAGGCAAGGTGATTATGTGATTCAACTAGATTCACATTGATATCATATCATTTTTAGTTTTTGTCGAAATATAAATAAGGATATCCTATGGATAATCCTTCAAAAAATCAAGCGTCAGCATCAGATGATCGCTTTCTTGGCGAATCAATGCTACGTCGAATAACAAGTTTTGGTCCTGAAAGAAATTCTAATCAAACAAAGCATTGGATGCCCGATAGTGCTGGTAAAAACGAAAAAAATAATTCAATAAATTTCATTTCATTTTTCTTAATCATTATTTTTTTTAAGGTAAAGAATGTTATAATTGTCAAGAAAAATTTACACCATTTCGTCGACGTCATCATTGTAAATTATTTAATTCAATAAATATTCTTTCAAATTTATTGTTTTATTTTATTTTTTATTGAATAATTTAGGTCGTATATGTGGTCTTCTATTTTGTAATCGATGTTGTTCATATGATCCTCAAGTTAAATTAGCTGGTTATAGTGAATCAAATATTCGTCTTTGTTCATATTGTTCATCAACATTACTTAAATTACCAAAAACAAATTCATTATCAACAACATCATCACATCAACAATATCTTTTATCAACATCACAAATTGATTCTCAACAACAACAACAGCAACAACAACAATCCCAAGATATAACTTCAACAGATAGTATATTTAATCCAGATCATTTTTCTTTATCAAAAACTTCAACTGATCATTTATTATTAAATGTTGATAATGAACAAACAACAAATTCTAATGAACAAAATTTAACAGATCTTGAATCAAGTCAAAATAATTCTCAACAACAAACTCAACAACGTACAAATACAAATTTTAATTTAAAAACATTATTTAATGAAATATTTCGTACATCACAAGGTTTACAAATGCAAAAACAACGTTATCGTTTTCGTACAATTGAATGTATTACAGGAAAAGATATTGTTGATTGGTTAATGAAAAATCAACGTGCTACTGTTTTATCTGAAGCTAAATTATTATGTCAATGTTTTCTTAATGAATTATATTTAGAACCTGTTGTTGCACCTCAAACATCATTTATTGAATTTAAAGCTGATCAAACTTTATATAGATTAGGAAAAGTAAATTTTTCAAAAAACAAAAACGAAATTTTTTTTTATAATTATATTTTTTTTATAGCGTGGATTAGAGCGTGATGCACCGATAGAACCACTTCCAGTTAGAACTGGAAGCATGGTATCAACAGCATCAAATGATTCAAATAATATTGGTAAATTATTCAAATCTCATGTTAAAGAGCTGACTTGATTTGTTTTAACAATGGTAGAGGCATGCTCAAGCTTCATATTCATAAAGAACTTTATTTAGATATACTGTTTTTCTTCCTATTTGATAGTAATACTTAACAAAAGGCTTCTCTAGATATGTCTTTATAGATATAAACATTGACCATACTTCTGTCATTGTTGAAAAAAAAACCAGCTCTTTAATACGAGTCGTAATAAAACTATTCCAATTTTTCTTCAGTAAAATGACTTTTCGGATGTCATGTTAATTTCTTTATAGATTTATTTCAACAAAAATTGGCTAAATCTACAGGTGTTTTAATTGGTACTGATCTTAATTATGTGCAATTTAATGCTCAACAAGCATATGGTATACAAGAAGAAACAATATCTATAAATAGTAGAAAAGAAGGAAGTGATTTTAATATGCCAATTGATGGAAATGAACAAGGTACATATGAAATTTATACAAAAGGAAATATATTTTCTTAATCAAAAAGAAAATCTTGAAAATGATTTTTCAAGAGAAAGAAATATTTCATTTTACTCAAAGTTTGCAGATAATTCCGAATATGTAATTCTTTTTGGAAAAGGTCGTAAGCAAAAGATGAGTTATATTTATGCTTTTTTCAACAAATTCTTATTCAAAAACGACTGAAATTTTCATAATGAGTTAAATAACCAAAGATGCGATTGTAATATAAATATTATCTGATACGATAATGCCAGAGAGCAATAATTGAAAAAATAAGATGTGCAACTTATTTCAATTAGAAGAATATTCTGATTAATATTTAATACATTCGATCCGATTCAATTTTCTAAGAAAATTTTTTCGAAATGTTCATTTTCATGGACGGTTAACTTCTAATAAATGTACATAATGATGTTTTTGTTATCTTCTACTGATTATCTATCCTTCCCTTCTTTATATTACAACATAATGAGTTATTTTTTTCCGACCAACGAAATAATCGCTCAAGTTAATTTTTCGTTTTTTTTCATAGTATATGAAACATGTGCAAAAAAAAATTAAGAAAGTTTTCAGCTTTCTCTCCTTTATTCTTTTCTTTCTATTGTTTTGTATATAAATGCGACTTAAATTTTGGAAAAGTTCACATGCCGTTTGAAGAAAACGATACAGAAGATAGTGCTAGCTCACTTAGTGAAATCAATTCATTGGATGATGATTTTGATACAATGCACCGTGAATCTGACAGTTCTGACGAAGAAGTTACTGATAAGAATAAAATTACACGGAAAGCAAAGTGGCCCTTCTGTAGTTTCGTGAAAGTCTTGTTCGGTCTTTACTGATTGGCACGCCAACCGAGAAGCTAAAACTTGGCCCAAGACAATAATCAGCAAGTCATTGGAAGCGCAAACTTGCTGATCACAAGCTCGAAGAAAAAGAAGGATCTACGTACAATGTCGGTAGACAGTGCACTGGCTGTCATACGAGGGGACGAGTCCAACAGTCAAGAGAAGTCAGCCATGCGGCAGCAAAGAAAGTAAAAACTTTCGGTTCTGACTGTATTAAAATTTTTTTGTCTTGAGTGTTTTAATGATAAACATAATCCTGTGGAGTAAGAAACTCAAATAAATTACTGGAGGCAGTACAGTTGACTCCTTATATTTAGTCTCCTATTTACGAAAAAAGCAAAAGAAAATGCTTTTCTATACAGTTTCTCGTTAAACTATACCATAGCCCATCGGTGAGCTACATCGGATCGAATGTGTTAACATATTAATAGTTAATTCATTTTTATATCTAATAAATATTTTAACAAAATTATGTATCTATTTTATATAGTCGATGAAACAGATGGAAATTCTATAAATAAACAATATTCACCTTCTACTTCAATATCATTATTATATAATGAATATGAAGAATTATTACTTAAACAAATATTAATTCAATTTCATGTTGATCAAGAATGGCTTCCAATAATATTAAATACATGTCGAACATTAGCAAAAATAGTTCGTGTATCAACAATTGGAAATGATTTAACACCAAATAATGATATAAGACGTAATGTTAAATTTAAAAAATTATCTGGTGGTTTAAAATCGGAAACAGAAATAATAAATGGTTGTGTATTTACAAAAAATGTTATTCATCGTAGTATGCCATCAAATATTGATAGACCAAGTGTTTTATTACTTAAATCACAAATTGAATATCAACGTAGTGATGATCATCGTTTAACAACACTTGAACCTGTACTTAATCAAGAACGACATTATCTTGAATCATATGTTGATAAAATAAATTCACATATTAAACCTGATATTCTTGTTGTTGAAAAAAGTGTTAGCAGGTAAAACAAACAAAGAATTTTTTAAAAATAAACTCAATTCTTTTCTTTATTTGATAGATTAGCACAAGATTCTATTATAGACAATGGTCTTGTTTTAATTTATAATGTTAAAGAATGTATTATGCAACGTTTAGCTAAATGTTTATGTACAACAATAATGACATCAATTGATAGTCGTCTTCCATCACATATTCAACCACCATTAGGTCATTGTGATTATTTTCAAATAAAAGAATATGTATTAAATAATAATCATAAAAAACGTTTAATGTTTTTTGCTGGTTGTCCACCTGAATATGGTTGTACGGTATTAATACGTGGTGGTACAATACAAGAATTAAAAGTTGTTAAATCAATAATGCGTTTATTTTTACTTATAACATATAGTACACAATTAGAACAAGCTTTTTTAAATGATTGTTATGCACAAATAATTAATAATCATATTGATTTATCAATTATAAAACAATTTGATTTAGAACAATATATTGATACAATGGTAACAAATAAACAATCAATTATTAATTTAATAACAAATGGTTTACTTTTATCAACATCACCATATGTTAAATATAATTCTCCATATATTTTAAGATGTACAAATCAACAATATTTACCAAGTGAATTACTTTATCAAAATATATATAATAATAAATATCAACAAAGAAATGATAATAGTATTAGTTCAACTGATGATGAAAAACAAATAAAAGATGGAAATGTATATAGTTGGTTTTATAATTCACCATATAATAATGAAATAATGCATGTTAATGATAAACATACATTTATTAAAGATAAAACACTTTTACCTGGTATTAATCAACATACAAAAGTAAATTATTTATTTTATTTAATCTATCTGTTAGTAACTTAAAAACAAATCTTTTTCCTATCGAGAAAAATATTAAATTGTTTTATTGAGATCAATAATAATATTTAACAAAGGATATCTTTATAGATATAAAGCTTGAACAATGTGTCTGGTATTGATAAAAGACAATCAGTCTGTTTTTTCGATCTATAATGGAAATATTCAAATTTTTTCTTAGTATTATAATCTTTCAGTTTTTTAATCGAGGGACAGTATTTTAAGATAGTTGTAACAATAACTAGAAGTCAGATATTCAATATAAAGAATTTAGTCAATTATATACTATTGTATTAATAGAATAAGTATAAACGTCTTAATCATTATCTTCAATAGTTCTTTTTTCTATTGTTATTATTACAAATATCTATAATATATTTTCAGTCTGTATATGCTCATTATCGAGCATCGGGTGGTCGATGTCATTATCGCCGCCGTCGTTGGTATGATTGGTTAACTGCATATCAACAGCAACAACCTCGTGATCAACCATTAGAAACAATATTTGCACCATATCTTGATTTACGTCTTCATTTACAAATTGCAATATTATATAGTGCACATTGTACTGTTCAAAATAAATTACTTACATGTCGACAACCTGAAATTCTTGAAATGCCAGCATATTCAATTCATGATACAACATTAGGTTCATTTCTTGAACAACATTGTTTTTCAACAAATGATGCACCATGTAAAACATGTCAACAACCATTACAAGATCATGTTCGACAGTAAATTTTCCTTTTTTTTTTTAAAAATATTTTCTTAAAAAAAGATTTTTTTTTTCTAATTAGAATTGTTCATGGTGAAATGAAATTAGTTATACGTATAAAACATGTTGATAAAACAACATCAAATTTACAAAAACCACCAACATCAAATGGAATTTATATGTGGAGTTATTGTGAACATTGTCGTGAAGTAAATATATTTTTTAAAAATGAAAAAAAAACGTTTTGTTTTTTTCTCTATTTTATTTTTAGTCATCAGCAAAACGTTTAATGTCAGCACGTACATGGTCATTATCATTTACAAAATTTCTTGAATTATTATTTCATCTCGAATCATTTTGTGTTTATTCAACACGTTCATGTCAACATCATTTATTTCGTGATCATTATCATTATTTTCATTCTCAACAATTTATAGCATCATTTCGTTTATTTAAAATAAAATTAACAGAATTTTATTTACCAACATCAACTGTTACACTTAAACCATATGTACATGAACGTGATTATTATATTGAATTAACAAAAACTTTATCAGTTAATGGTTATAATATATTTTCAACAATAGTTGAACGTTTAGTTGAATTTAAAAGTATTAATTCAATACCAGATTTTTTTATATCAAAAATTGATCAATATTTAGCACAAGAAAGATTAGAACAACAAACATTTCGTTCATTAATGGATGAAATTCAATTGAAAATGACAGCTGGTAATGGAGGTGAACAAAAACGACAATTAGGTAAAAGAATTATATATTGAGTCGTAGACAGATGTAAATCAGAGTTATAACTGATCCCATTCAAAAAAACTTTTCAGACCGGTAAAAATCGGTGAAAAGTAATTGAAATGTTCAATTATTTGTGGTAGATCAAAAGGATAGACTTAAAAAAATATCTGTCATCATATTCTTTTGCCCAATACACTAGGATCAACCGAATTAGATTGATAAAAATATGCACCCATAGTTCTTTATTGAGGACAGGAAACCATATTTTATAAGAACAAGAATGTTTGTCTGTTCGCTATACATGCAATTTCTGGAGTAGCTAGCGTAACCAAACTTATCATCGCACTTCCCTAGTACCAGTGAAAGGACGAGATGAGATCGGCAAGATCAGAGGATTCCTCTAGTTTTCGAAATATGGTGGGTATCTGGTGAGCCCAATACGTCACTGAAGCATCCATGACTCTACTAACTGGAACATGTCAAATACAAGTGGATCCGGGGGAGACGGGAAGAGGACGGCGGCCGCACTTTCCATCGACAAAAATTTTTACTTTCTCCAGATATAAATGAGTTTTTTTCGCACTGTACTGCTCCTGAAGCAGTTTTTTAAATGGTACCGCATCACCTCAGAAAACTTTCTGGATCCGTCCTTGAGTAGAGCATGGATATCGTACATTTTATTTCGGTGTTATGATACACATTGAAAATTTACTAAAACGATGAGTTACATATCATCATTGTGATTTTCCTATTGCATTATATTATGCAATTATCAAAATACTAGAAGAAGATCATAATGATGTCGTTTTCTCCTATACCACATGTGTACAATCGAATTATCTCGAACAACATCGGCTACTTCCGCTAGTTATTAATATTTCTTTCTCATATCAAATTTTTCATGGAAAATTTTTTGAATTCCTTTTCTTAATTTATAATATTTTCTGGTGTAAAATGTTATTTTTAAACTATATTCTTAATAGTAAATAATATTGATTAAATAAAATCTGTAAAATAATTATTTATATGAAAAATTAGAAAAGATTTCTTTTAATTTAAAATAAAATCTCTCAAATGTGAATGTCATCGAGAGAATATTCGAAAGTGCTCATTGTTAGAAGATTTTATTTCGTTATTAATTCAACTTTTTTTGCTTAAAATTAAGCTGATATTTGTCAACATTATTAGATTTACACTACTCGTCAAAAGTATCCTCTCTTTCGAATCTCAACCTTTACAAGTGTTGTTGCTCCGAAAACTTGACTGTATATAGATCTCGATTAATGTAGGTCAGCAGCGAAATTCGCGACTCAATTCTATTGTAAAACGATTTTTTCGGTACGGTTAAATAAAAAGTCGTCAGAATGAGGAAAAGGTTGTCTGTAAACGTTTATGTCTTGTTTTCCATGATATTTAGTGAATTTTCCGAATTCTTTTTTGACAGGACTATGCCTCCTCCCATACTAATTATGTGTCCAAAAAATGAAGTCAATTGCCTGAGTATTCGAATACCTAGACCTATGACAATATTTCGAACTTGAGCATAGTGCCATTTGTCTCCCGTACGTGATAAAAGTCTGAAAATTTTAGAGGACAGTAAAGACCTCTGAAGCTATCTTTCCTATAAGTTTGAAATTGATCTGTTGAATCCACACTGAATTATGGGCATACAATGAATTTTGATGAAATTTTTAGTACAAGTAGCCAATATACAGGGTTACAAAAAGACGTATCCCGCAACTCATAAGGCTTTATTATCCTGAAGTTATGACGTTGACAATGGAAATGAACTCCATGTGCCATAACTCTCTCTTAACTCAGGTTATGGAGACGCGAATTTCGCTGCTGACCTACATTAATCGAGAACTATATGCAGTCAAATTTTCAGAGCAATAGCACTTGTAACGGCTGAAATCCGAGGGACGGGATACTTTTGATGAGTAGTATAATATTATTTTTTTCGTCTATAGAACATAATATCCACATTTAAGAAATTCTTTGATAGAAAGATTTAATTATATATAATAAATTTGATTGTCTCTAATATATTTAGATGCAGCTAGTTATATTTATATTGATGATGAAATAGTTGAAGCAAAAAAATTTATTACAAAAATTGTACAAAATTGGAATACAACTCTTCTTGAACTTGATCAATTTATAAAAAAACATGAAAAACAACAACGTGATGCATTAAAAAAAGCTTCAATTAAAACATTACCAACAGGTGAAACAAATATTGAAAGTACAAATTCAATGTTAAATGATTCATCTGAAACATCAAATACAATTGAAAATTTATCTAATTCACTTGCTTCACCATCAGTATCTGCTGATACTGATGAAAATAATATTGAAAATACTTCAAAATCAATATCAATAAATGATGATGAAACATCACGACGTAGTGGTGTATTAAAATTTTTCTCAAATTTTTTACCAAATTCAGAAAATGATTTTATACCATTAAAATCTCCCTTTAATGAAGATGAACATTTACAATTATCTGGTAAATATATTGTTAATCATCGGGAATTAAGTTCCATAATTGCACATGCATTATCAATGTCTGAATATGAACAACGTTTAAATGGAGAAGTTTTATTAACAAATGATAAAGATTCCGAACAAAATAATGATAATAAACAACAAGATGATGATAATGATAATTTATTAGATGATCAACAACATATTGAATTACATTTTCATGATTCATTAACAAAATTTACAGTAAAAATTTTTTATGCAACTAAATTTCATAATTTACGACAAATTTTATTTGCAAATAATGATCAAACACCATATATACGTTCATTATCACGTTGTAAAAAATGGCAACCACGTGGTGGAAAATCAAAATCAGAATTTTGGCAAACATTTGATGATTATTTTGTTTTAAAAGATCTTAATCAAAAAGAATCATTATCATTTTCAACATTTGCACCATCATATATTGATCATATAATTAATTCATTAAAATATAATCGTCCAACAACATTAACAAAAATATTTGGTATTTATCATATACAATATCGACATATTTCAACAGGAGAAAATTTTAAACGTGATATATTAGTTTTAGAAAATTTATTAAATAATCAAAATCCATATTTTAATCCAACAATACCACCAATTATATATGATTTAAAAGGTTCAATGAGAAATCGTTTAGTTAATGTTGATGAAGGACAAACAAATGCTGTTTTATTAGATGAAAATTTTTTAACACAAACACAAGAAAATTCATTTTATGTACGTTTACATACAAAATGGACATTAATGAAAGCATTATATGCTGATACACAATTTTTAGCTAAACATGGTATTGTTGATTATTCATTATTAGTTTCATGTTATAATGGTGAACAACAATCAATTGTTTATGCTGGAATTATTGATTATATAAGAACATATACATGGGATAAAAAAATAGAAACAATTGTTAAATCAATGAGTGGACAAGGACAATCACCAACAGTTATATCACCAGAACATTATAGAACAAGATTTTTACTTCGAATGGATCAATATTTTCCTGTTGTACCTGATGAATGGCATGCATATGAAAAGAAATTTTTAGATTTATCATTATTTCAAACGGAAACAATGACAGCTAGTTTAGCTGCTAATGATTTACCTACCCAATAATAACCGCGATTTTAGTATATTTTTTCTTTATTTGTCTTTTATTCGTGTGTTTTTTTATTCCACTAAATTTGCTGTACAAAAAAAGCATTGATTGTTATATAATTTAAAAATAAACGCATATTTTTTTAGATGAATTTACCAGATACATTATTAAATTCTCTATCAATAAAATCTGATAATAATGATCTATCTATACCTTTATTATCAACACAAATACAATCAACGAATAATACTGGTATTATACATGATAAACCTATAACTGATTTGGCTTTAAAAACTCCGATTAGTTTTTTACAAGAAATATGTTTTCGTATTCATGCAACACCAACTTATAGTTTATGTCCAAGTGAAGCTCATTGTACATCAAGTGAACCAGCATTTCTCTATCGTGTTGTTGTTGATGATATGATTGCATTTGGGAAAGGTATACATATATTATTTAAAAAAAAAATAATATTCACAAAACAAAATTTAGGTTCAAGTAAAAAACGTGCTAAACATAAAGCTGCATGGTGTATGGTTGAACAATGTTATGCTAAATTAAAATTAACTGATGATCCATTAATTAAAACTATAGAACAATATTTGTAAATCAATTATTTGTTTTGTTTTTTTTTTGATTTAAATTAAAATTTCTTTATTTTTATATTCTAATGAAATAATATAGTTTATTAAAACCATTACAAACTAGTAATACAAGTGATGATCCAATGACAAATGGTGAAAAGAGTAATCCAATAGGTAAACTTCAAGAATTAACACAAAAAAATTGGATTCGACCACCTGAATATGAATTTTCTGATCAAGAAAATGCTTCTGTTCCAAATTCTAAAATGTATTCATGTCGAGCTAAAGTATCAAATTATACCGCTGAAGGTTAATTAATCAATTTATAATAGAAAAATTTTTTTTTAATAGTCTGTATCTATTTGATTTTCAGGTACTGGCTTATCAAAAAAGATCGCTAAACGACAAGCAGCTACAAATTTACTTAATATATTAGAAAATCTCGGAGCTGAAGAAAAGAAAGCTTTACTTAATCGTGCCGAAGGACACGTTAGGAAATATTCTTAAGATATAAAATATTATTTTATATAAATTTTATTAATAGAATGATTTGGAATATACACAATCTCATTCAAAATTTCGTCGATCAAGACGTAAAGCTAATGATTCAACTGTAAGTTTTAATATATATATATATCTTCTATTTTTCTCTAAATTTCTTTTCAGTTACTTGATACAAGTGGTATACGTGGTACAGGCTCAGCTCGATCAAATCGTTTATATGATAAAAGTTCATTTCAATTAATGAAAAATAGTGATTTACCTTATATAAAAAAATTACTTTCTGATGATTATGATCAAGAATTTTCTCAATCACTTCAACTGTTTGAATATCTTGCACAAGAACAAAATTTTACATATGAATTTATTCAATTACCAACGATTGACGAAGGTTTAAAAAAAAAATATATATACATGGGACACTAGAAAAGTTCCTTCGCCTAGTTCTTTCAAAAGCTATACATTGAGTTTAAATATTTTTTTTTAATAATGTTCACCCATATTTAGGATTATGTGCAAAGTTTCAGACTTGTAAGTCTTGTAATTTGCTGCAATCCGTCATTGGTTTTATTTAAGGTGCATGTAGTCTGCTAATGGATGAGTCATCATAAACAGAAGAATTTTGCATTTCATTTTTTGATTCTTATATACATTTTATTAAAGAATCAAAGTACACCACAAAATGCAACATGAAAAACTCTACAGTTTCCAAAAACAGATTCATTTAATTGAGTCCTTTTTATCGTGAAAGTAAAATTAGAATTTTCTGAACTACCTATCGTAGCATCAAAAATTAATCATTTCGAGTTTTTCATGCTGCATTTTCTGGTATATTTTATTTTTATTTTCATAAAATGTTTATAAAGGGATCAAAATATGAAATTCAAAGTTTTGTCATCCGTTATGTAACGATTAAAAAATGATATGTTACTCACGTAAAATAAATGATAGATTACGGCAAAGTACAAAACTTAAAAGTCTGAATTTTTGCATATATTCTTAAATATGTCTAAGCAATATAACAGAATAATTCAATACAAACTGAAGCTTTTCGAAGAGCTGCGCGAAAAACCTTTTCTAACACCCAATGTATATTTATATTCTTTTCTTAAATTAATAATTTAATTCTTTAAAAGGATCTATTCAATTGTTACTTGAAGTTCGTCTTATTCCTGTATCTGTGTTTCATGGTTATGGTAAAACATTTGATTTAGCTCGACAACATTCTGCTAATTTAGCATTAAAATATATTCGATGTCTTTCGAAACAACAACAACAACAACAGCAACATTCAACATCTACAATTACAACTACACCATTAATGCAAACAAATGCATAGAAATAGAAAAAAATAACTTTTTTAAAATCTTAATTGCAAAAGTAAACAAAAAAAAAATGTTTAGTTCTAGTCATCTTTTGAAATGTAAATACCGAACTGTGATATTTGGTTTTTTTTTGTTTTAAACAGAACAAAAAAAAAAGAAAATAAAACTGTTTAACATTCAATTGCTTTACCATTAACTGTTCGTTTAATAGTTATAAATTGTCTAGTATTAATATAACCAATAGTTGTATGATTTGTTTTATTATTAATTGGTATATTAGTATGAAAATTTTTTTTTGAATTTTTTAAAGAATTATCAATTATTTCATTATCATCACGTACAGGAAGAATAATTGTTACTGAATATGTTGTTGGATTAAAATTAAATGTATCATTAAGTGAATTATTAAAATCAGATTCATTTATTTGTATTTCAATATGTTTTTGTCCATAACGACGTCCACGATATTGATAAAATGGAACAGAATAAAATTCATATCGACCAAGTAAATTTGTATCAATCTGACGTGAATATTTATGATGATGTAATAAATGAGATACACGATGTCGTATACTACCACCGGCTGTCATTATTGATGATGTATCATCATCTTCTGTCATAGATGATGCCATTGATAAACATCGATTTGTGTCATTTACAAATCTTCCAGTTATTGATTTCATTAAACCATTAAGTAAATAATCAGTACTTCTAGCACGTTGTAAACCATATTCATTTCGAATTTCATTATTCATTGGTAAAGAATCTACACTATTACTACGTGGACGATCAATTCCATCCCATTGAACGCATACATCACGTACAAGTATTGGTGGTTCACGTTCATGTGTAGCACCTTGTTGATAAATAATCATTTTACACATTAACGGTAAATGTGTTGATGAACCAAGAATATCAAATGTAATCATTTCAGCAAAATCAAAATTTTTTTTATCTGTACCTATACATGGTATTTCCATTTCTTCATCATATAAAGTTCTTTCATATCGATCATCTTGTTTCATTGATGAATAACCATCTGTATAAAAAACTTGTCCAAATGTTGGTACAAGAAATTTACTTGTATCTGATTTAAATGGTATTACATTTAATAATGATGGTACTGGTGAAGTTTGACGTTGATGAAGTTGTTCATCTTCTTTCCATAGTGTATATAAATCCGTTGAATCATTAGTTGTTCGCATTTTACCTATATATTTTTACTTATCTTTTCAAAAAAATTATGATTAAATAAATATATTATCTAAAGAAAAATATCAAAATAAGGTGGTAAATACCATTAGCAAGGTCTTTTTAAGACTGAAAAAAGCCGCATTCCTGCTCGTATTCCTTTTTGACGACTGCGATATTTAAAAAATGATAATTTACAAGAGAATAGGAAAGAAAATGAAAGCATAAAGGCCTATGCACGTGTGTTCTCTTCTCAAATCTCCTGGCATTCGTTTCGTTTTTTTTGTTACATACATACATACACTACTCTATTGACATAGACACTGATAGATATATATTTATGTCTTATCTCGTTCTTGTATAAAGTGCTCAACTAAAGTTCGAACTCTTTAGAAAAGAAAAAGACAAATAAAAATATAAGAAATAAAAACAAGTTAAGACATTTGTTTTTATGTATTCATAGATTAAATATTATTCCGATGAGAATCATAAAAAAAAAACACGACATTGATAAGGGATTCTTTCTTTTGTTGGATTGGTCAATGAACGTATTTTATATATACTTGACTAATACAATAATGATATGATTAATTCGTTTTGCATTTTTATATTCGTCTACCCACCTTATTTAATCATCAATTCTATATGTTTGTCATATGTAAATTGATCATGTAAAAAATTCTATATGTTTTATATAAATAGATATATCCTCAACCTTTTGTTGCACATCATTTTAATGAGACAAATATAAGCAGAGAAAATGTGTAGGTTAACATATGTTAAAAAAAATAAATCTTAATGCCACATATGTATAAGATATTAAAAAAAAAAAGAAGTTTATTTGATGGATTTAAATATGAATATTTGAAGCCTATGATCATATTTCGAAAGTAATATTTCAATGTTTGTTGATCTGTTAGTAATTGCTCTCTACTTAATACTTGTTGATAAAGAAGCATATATTATTAATGCAAACATATAAGAAAAAAAAAAAGGAATAGATGACTCTTTTTTTTTCGACTTTGTATTTATTATTTAATTTTGAAATATTATTCAACACAAATGATATTTTAATTAGTTAATAAATTTTTTGTTTT
>JAJEKB010020225.1:0-27448 GCA_022393335.1 Macrotrachela quadricornifera
AAAGTTTTTCATCTGTACTACGATTACGAACAGCAACAAAACCTAACTGTAAATGAAGTACATCAGACTTTTTATAACACCTATTGTTCGAATACCTGATGGATCTACTTCACATACTAACGTAAATGATTCAACTGTTGCAATATCAACATTAGCAGGAAAGACATATAAAATAACACTACCTTCTTGTCGAATAAATTTGCGAATTAAATCTGTTGTTTGTTTATGAATATCTTTTGGTTGATCAGCTATAGGATTACGTGCTATACCAGATAAATCAATAATGGTTAAATCACGTACATTAGGTTCTTTCACTTGTAATTCAATTAAATCATGAACAACATTTTTATGATCACCAGCTAACTTTTTTGTTTGTTCTTCAATTTATTTTAATATATTTAATTCACTTTTATCTAGACAAATTTTTTATTATCACCCTATAAATGATACACTTATCTTTGTTTAGATTTACGTAATCTTAGTATTAATGAACATCGAGTAACAATACCAGAACCCTTTGAAAATTCGACTAATGATAATGCTTCCAATAAAGTCGATTTACCACTTGACTGATCACCAACGACAACAACATTTGGAAAAGTAATGTTATAATCATTCGATGATAATAATGAACAAACTTGATCAATTTTATCCATAAGAGGGTGAGTTTTTGTATCAAACGCATTTGTAAATGTATCCATAATTTTGAGCTTGATAGACTAATTTAAACAAACAAAAGATATATCTTTATCCAAACATCAATTACATAATTAGACATAATAGAAATTTAGAGTGCTTTTATTATGATGACTTAACTATCTTCTTACTTTACTATATATTTCTGATATTGACGAATTGTGGAATAAAAATGACATTCTGCTGTCCACAACGTATGGGTGACGATGAAATAGTCACGGGTCTGATAATATCGCATGGAGTGAGTAGGTGGGCTAAAATCTTGAAAGACAGAAATATAGGACAAAATATCATCTCCATGTTAGGAAGTAAAGAATATATGAATCTGACGATAGGCATGAACATTTTCTGATAGATATATTGAGCCGAATAAGACAAAATAAATTCCATTCATAGAAAAAATTTTATAATAAAAGTGTTATTAACTGTAGCTTTTTCATCTCATCGCGGTATTGGATCTGACAATTTCTGACGATTTCATACACTGGAATGTTTAAGATTCAAAGCAAAGATCAAACCAATGTTGTACGTTACTGATTACATGATTAACTGCAAGAATTTTATGCAATGACTCTAGGTCCTCCAAGAGCGAACTAGAATTAACTTGAACTGTAGGAAATTCATTACATCAATCTCTGAAGAGCAAACAAGTAGTAAGCCGAAGTCTCACCAGAAATCTTCAAAATATCGCACTATTAGATACCAATGTTCATAGTAGTTTTTAAAACCACAAGTAGTAGATGATTTATTGGGTTTTGGATATCACTTGTAACTGAGGCATTGAAAACTGCAGTTTCTATCAGTTGTATAGAACAGCAAAAGTCAGGCTATCAATTCAGTTTTTACAAATTGTCTATAACCATGGTTTTTAACAACTTAAGACCTCATTTCTGAACTGATGTTTTTGTGTCGTCAAAAAGTTGATAGAAATCTCAATCACAGTTTAATCTCCTTTGTAAAGATTTCAATTAGAAATAGTGCGATTACCTATTTCTTCGCTGAATACTATGTGTCGGATCTTTGAGTGAAATTTGCACAAAAATATGTAGAAAACCAAGCGACTATTTGAAATTCTATTGTTGAGTCTACATAGATATCAACCAGAAAATTATATTCCAAAATAGACGAACCTCTTTCCTAGACTACAATGTGTTGTACTCTTTTTGTAGCAATTCTTAAAAAGTTCTCCTTTTTTAATTTCTTCTTAACGAGCGTATTCACAAATAACCAGTAGCTCTTTGAGAAAAATTTCAGCGAGATGCATCCACTAACTACAAATCTGAACAAATATCGGCTGATAAAGTGGCATTGTATATGCAAACGACTAGACGTTGATTTAAAAGCTTTATCGTAAGTACAATAAGTGGGAGTTGGGGCACTTTGAAAAAATGGCGAATGATTCGATTCTTGAAGGTAAAATATTTCTTTATTAGATATTTGATGTAAAAAGAACTACCAATAAAGGAGTTCTGAATCCTAACATGATGTTATTTGCTTATTGTTATTCTGAATTCCTGTTCGCTTAATTCTGAACATCATACATTTTTTCTTATATCAGGAGATCATAACGAACAAATGCTACAGGAAATTCCAATGAAAAGTTGGGGTGAAATGTTGTATTCCTGTTTTCTTGACTGAGAGAGAAGGTCATATCAAAAAACATAATTCTGTGTGTATGTGTTTGCTCAGGATGCTAGGTCAAGCTAAAGTAACTTAGCTAAAATCAATGGAAACGTTACGTTTTGTCTCAGTTTTTCATTATGAACTGCAGTTGAACTATAGTCCGGACGACTCATGCCAGTACTCTATCAATGCACCATAAAAGTCAAAAAATGTTATCTATGATGAGAAAATCATGGGTGGTTGATATTTTTGAAATTTATGATCGATAGTTTTGATTTTAGAAATCATGCAATGTGGGAGTCTCGTTCACACTGTGGTGGCTATAGTATCACATTTATCGATCAATTATCTATCAATGATTCTCGAAATAGATAGAATGAATTCAATCGAGGGTTGAGTGAATCACCTTTGACAAGCATTACTTGTTTTTAAAAGAAAGACTAAGAAAAAACGATTCTTTATAAACTTTGATCAAAGATTGTTTGGATCAAGAAATCGATCGATAGCATTAGTTTTTCACTGCATAAGGGTTTTTTCTAAGAAAATAAAGATTTGTTCCCCGAACTGAAGCAGAGTTCATATAGCATGAAATGGTGTCGTCTAGATTAATATTTAAAACTTGTGATGTTCTATAAGAAAACTCCATGAAAGGTTATCGAAGGTATAAAATTCGAATCTTGAGTCAAATTTGAGGTTAATAATAAGTAAATAAAACAATTAATAGTCCGTTTTGTTATTTATCTTAAAAATTTTGATTCAAGATAACCGAAGATCGATAAATCAAGACTGAGTGGGTTTTACCAAATAATTCATAATCAATAACATGGACTGTCTCCAGTAAAAAGTCACCAAAGATAATTTGCTATGGGAAATTCAAGTTTGGTGTTAGTTTTTCATAAAACTTGACTGACCGTTGTCAGGTGAAGAAAATCCGAGTTCACAGTGAATAACAACTGTTTTAATCTACTTTAATTTTTTTAATGAACTTCTTGTTATTTTAAGCGTAAATTAAAAATAATCGAAGGTCGTGAATCGATGTTCGATATTGATTCTAATAGAAATATTTTTCTTTGTACATTACAATACGTCAGAATTCTGAGTAAGATTTATACAGAAGTATGTAGAAAAACGGAGTGGCTGCTTGGTGTCCTGTTATTGAGTCTTCATAGACATCAACCTTAAAATAACATTCAAAATAGGCGAAAATTTTCCCTAGGCCACAATGTAATGTACTCTATTGGTAGCAATTTTTTACTAGTTTTCCGTTTTTAGTTCCTTAGTGAGTGTATTAATAAATGTCCAGTAACTTTTTAAGAGGGATTCAAAAGAGATGCATCTGTTCGGTTCAAACCTAAGCTAATATTGAAGGGTGTAGCGGTGTTAAAGATGGAAACGATTATTCGTGAGTAGCCAGCCGGAGGAAGGCCAATGAACGATTAGTCGTTGATTTAAAAAGTTTAGCATAATTGCAATAAGTGAGTTTTGAGGTACCTTAATAGATTGTCAAATAAATCGATTCTTGAAGAAAAATAATTGTTTATTAGGCATTTTTTGTAGCAGAGCATATCCAGTGAAGCAATTGTGAATCCTAACATAGTGTTTTTGCTGATTGTAGCGTAAACAGAAGTAGATATGTAATTGTATTGTTCTAAAACTTTAAGAAGCTACTCGGAATTCTCTAGTTTGGAAAAAGATATTTTTTCATGGAATTATGGTTTGGAGTGATCGTCACCTGGTCATGCTATTGAACTTGATGAACAAACTGAAGCATCTAAATTGTATCTAACGCCGTTTTCTTAAAGAAACAGTCGTCTAGCGATAAATATTGCACTTAAAAAGACATGAATGTTTGTCTCAATTGTGTTCAAACAAGTCAGAGTTTAGAATTAAAAAATATGACGCCCCAAACTACTGAATATGATCAGATTTCTGTATTAGACTTGATCAAACTCAATTGAAGACAATGAACTCGAATTTGAGGTTTTCTCGTTATTTATGTTGAATCTATATAGGTATATTTCTATAAAACGATCATCGCTATAGTGGGTGTTTGTTTCGTAGCTTTCATGCAATCAAGGAAATTGAGATATAAGATAATCGAAGTGAAAATTATATTGAATGATAATCATACTAAATTTTCTTTCAGAAAAGGGTTAGCGAATCCGTAGCATGAGCGCTACTTGTAAAAGTATGATAAGGAATATAGCTTCCTCTATTTAATAAAATCAATGCCTTTCTCGATCAAGTTTATTAGTGCATAAGTGCTTTCCATCTTTCATTCGGCAGTTGCGCGATTTGTTTTGACGAGTATTAATTGTGCAAATCCTAATTATATCGATCTTGACGACCAATGGACATCCTACTATATAGGCTTTGAAACCTCATGGGATATCCCTATCACAGGAGGCTTAAATATTTAAAGTAGCTCTAAATACAAATCTCGCTGACACTCGTAAAAACCAGGTAGAACTGTCGCAAGTTCATTTTAGGCAATACTTTTTTGACGTTTGACCTTACGACAAGCAAGCAAACAGACAAATAATTTTTTCATATAATCCACTCTTCAGTCGAGGGATACTAAGAGATAATTATCCAAAATCTTAACAGTGGCAATTTTCACTAAATATCTCGCTAAAAACATTTTATATATCTTGAATTATTTATCTCCTTTATTCAAATATACATTTCGTTTGTCACGACTTGATATAAGTATTTACGTTGACATTGCTAAGGATGATCACATTGCAGTTTCTATTCTACCTATAACTTTATTGAAGGATCGGTTTATCGAATGAAAAGTGTTTTCGAAAATATCATATTATGTTTGTGGTAGCGTCAAAGTAATTACTGCAAAAATCAGGTCGATGAAGTAATTCTGGAAATATAATCTATGGAATCCGTAACAATTCCTTCTTTAGCATAGATTGAAAGTCTTCTGAATTACAAAAATATAAAAAACAGTATGTTGAACTTAAATGTAAGAATTAAACAGTTTCGCTCACATCGATAAGCATGAGTTCTAAAAGTATTATGTAAGTATGGTTCATTTGTTATAGAAGAAGTTGGATATTGTAGAAGTTAGTCAAATTCCTAAGAATATTTCACTTCAGTTAAATCGTTTTGATGGAATGCGATCAGTGGTCATAACAGTTTTTTTGAGATTTGATAGATTAAACGTTCTTTTAATATACTTGGAAATTTCCCAGTTCTTTTTGTTTTTTCTTTTTTATTTCTCTTCAATAGAATAATATGTAATGTATAGAAGAAGTGGAAAGAAAAAAAATGATGATTTCACCTTGTTTTGTTTTTAATCGTTCTTCAAAAAAGCTTCTTTCTGTTCCATCATTATGGTTTACTTTCACGTTTTTCACTTTAAAAAAATCAAATTTTTTATGTAAGATTCTTAGGTAAGTTCAAACTAGAATATTAACTAAACCCCCCCCCCCCCATAATAGAAGACCCCCCCATATTAGAAGACCCCCCCATATTAGAAGACCCCCCTGGGGCGAAAATTTTGGAAAAACGCCCTATAGGGGTACGGGAATTTTTTCGCAAAAAAACTGTGATTCGCGACATCATAATAGAAGACCCGGGGTCTTTTATTGTGGGGGGGGGGGTTAGTTTATATTCAAAAAGCCTTTTCACTAGATGACACAAAGTTTAATTCCTATTTGGTTTGATCGAACATATGAATCTAGTGATGCTCAAGCTGATAGAATAATTCATCATTACCTATGCAAAAATTTTCCATACTTAATGACATTTCGAGATACAGAAAAATGTATCGATTATCTCAATGGGATAAAACAAGATGACAGCAAAATAATTTTAATTATATCAAGTAAGAAACAATTTTTGTTTCCTGATATGCTTCTACATCTCAGTCAAGAACTACCACAAATCGACTCAGTTTACATTTTTTATCCAAACGCTACTATCGAACAAATTTATACAACAAATAAATTTTATACAGACGTACAGACACTATCTAATGCCATAAGTGTATTGCCAGAGGTAGAACGACATCGAAGAAAAGGATTTAGACGTGATGATTTCACTATTAACGCCATTTCTTATACTATTACATCCACTATAACTACAAACAATATGTCGGAAATGCAGTTTTTATTATTATCACAAAATAATAATGATACCAAACGTCAAGAAGCTGAGTTTATGTATGCTATGTTTTTACGAGACATTTTAATTAAATATAAATCGTCAGAAGTGGAAACGATCAATTTTTGTCGTGAAATATGTGTGGGTGTAGAAAATGATCTGAAAATAATCGATGAAATAGAAGAATGGTATGATGCTACTAATGTTATTTTTCAATATACACGTGATTCTTTCTTGTATCGGCGTTTAAACAAAGCATTAAGAGAACAAGATGTTGATACACTTATTTCGCTAAGACTCTTTATTACGGACCTTCATACTCAATTGCAGCAGTTGTATGTCAGTGAACGACAGAGAACAACAACAACAGAGCCAATGATCAAAACTGTTTATCGAGGACAAAGAATGAAAAGTAACGAATTTAACACGAAAATAAGACTTAATGAAGGCGGCTTCTTCTCCGTATACGGCTTCTTATCAACCACTCGGAAAAAAGACCTTGCTATTTCTTATGCTGGAGCATCAGTTAGTGGTAGTATAGAGGAAACTGAAGCAGAAGAACATGTTTTGTTTGAAATAGCCATCGATGAAAAAGTTAATAAGTTTCCTTATGTTGATGTCACAAAACAAAGTGCATTTAGAGAAGGAGAAGAAGAAATTTTGTTTGGTATGGGTTCTATATTTCGAATAGAATCTGTCGTTCTGAATAAGAACAATAGTGTATGGACTGTTAAGATATTATTAACCAACGAAGAAGATGAAGCACTGAAAGTATTGACTGAATCTCTGAAAAAGAACATTAATAGTACACATCCTCTTTTGAGTTTATCAACTTTAATGCTAATAATGGCAAAATATGATAAAGCAGAGAATTGCTACCGTCTATTACTTCAAGATTCAGATATATCTACAAGTTTTGATGCCGTTACTACTATCTACTGCAATATTGCCAGTATTTACAAAGATATCGGTCAACAAGTTAAAGCAACTAACTGGCTTGAAGCATTGGTTGATCTAATTTTACAGCATACACCTTTCAATTCTGATTTATTCATCCATGCTTATAATAATTTAGCAGACAGCTACAATATACAAGGTGAATACGAGAAAGCGCTAACATGTTATCATAGAATATTAGATATGAAATTAAACAAACCTGATCCAGATCCAGAAGATATTGCAGCATTGCATAATAGTATTGGTAATATATACGAAGCACAACATCATTATTCATACGCAATAGAATCATATAGGGAATCGCTTAATATTCGCTTAAAAATCTATCCAGATAATCATCCAGATGTGGCAATCACATATAGCAATATTGGTGCAGTCTACCGTGGTCATGGTGATTATAATAGAGCTTTGCAATATTTAAACAAAGCTCTTGATATACAAATTCACTCCCTTACATCAAATCATCCAGATTTAGCTACAACTTACAATAATCTGTCTGCAGTCTTTAGCGAAAAAGGTGAAGTTGAATATGCATTAAATATGTGTCAAAAATCTATAGACATCTATTTGAGTCTTCCCACTACACATCCAGATATTGCCAACTCCTATAACAATATAGGAGGAATTTATCGCACTCGAGGTGAATATAATAAAGCGATCGAATATTTCAATAAAGCACTCGAAGTACAGCTAATTTCTCTTGCACCTAATCATATATTATTCGCCGCTACTTATAACAATTTGGGAACAGCTTATATCGATCAAGGAAGCCTCAAAGATGCATTAGAGATGTTTGAAAAGTCTCTAGAAATCAGCATGAAAGTTCTTCCAAACAATCATCCATCACTCGCAAGCATCTACAATAATATCGCTGGAATTTATCTAATGAAACGTGACTATGATAAATGTATTGAATACTCAACAAAGGCGTTGCAAATACAAGAAACATCTCTTAACCCTAATCATCCAGACATTGCGCAATCTTATAACAATATTTCACAAGTTTATTTTGCACAAGATGATAATGACAATGCCATAAAATATTTGCGTATATCACTTAACAAACAACAGAATGACGATGTTACATTTCATCCACGATTAGCTAAGACTTATTATCATATGGCTCAAGCACTTTCTCGAAAAGGTAGATTAAATGAATCATTAGAAAACCTTGAAAAATCTTTGGATATTCATCGAAAAATATTACCTGCTGATCATAAAGATATATTAACACTATACAATGACATAGCTCTAGTTTATTATAAACAAGAAAATTATAGAAAATCATCTAATTACTGGAATAAAGTACTGGAAATTCAACTTAAAAGTCTTCCAATGAATAGTCTAACTTTAGCAAAAACATATAATAATTTAGGATCAGTATATTGGATACAAAGAAAACTTAACAAAGCGTTGGCAATGTTTGAAAAATCTTTACAGATCGAATTACAGTCGGTTCCGACAAACGACACTGAAATAGCAACAATTTATAAAAATATTTCGGAAGTTTATTTTTCACTTGGTCAATATGAAAAAGTGATTGAATATCTAAACAAAACTATCGCTATTCAAGTTAAATTACTACCAGAAAATGATCTGTTTTTTGCAACAACCTATTTCTCGTTAGGATATGCAAATAGTGAAATAGGTAAACTTACAGAAGCTTTAGAAATGTATGAAAAATCTTTACAAATTCGAATGAAATTGCTCGAATTTAATCATCCTGATATTGCTGATACTTATAATAACATTGCAGATATTTACAATCGACGAGAAGACTATGAAAATGCAATCGAGAACTTCAACAAAGCGCTCGAAGTTAGATTAAATGCAAATCAAGTTAATTATAGAAATTTAGCTCTAATCTATAGACACTTAGCTGGTGTATTTTATAAGCAAAATCAACTAGATAAAGCCTTGGAACATACAAAGAAGGCCTACAATTTATATGAATCACAAATAGGAATCAATGATCCAGATATTATAGATTATAAATTGTTCATAGATATGCTAGAGAAAAAAATTAAAGCAACTACTTAATTCAACGCTTTCTTACTTTCCAGAAAAGTATTCGTTTACATTTTTAGGAAGGATCAATGTTAGTGATCATTTGAAGAATAAAAACTTTCTATTATTTGTTTTGTTTATTCTTTATTCTCTCTTTTTTTCTATCTTACTTTATTCATTGTATATATAAGTATGTATTTTCGGTAATCAAGAGTGTGATTGATCTTTTTCTTTTTTTTTGAAAATAATAATATCCACAAATAGGATCCAATATTAGTAGTTATTTATGTTCTTCATATAGTGTATCTAGGCGAGCAAAATAAAAAGGATAGGACGGGCGATATACCTAATCTGAAATGCCAGTGTTATTTGTCATATTTAGTCTAAAATATTTTATTTAAGAGTCAACTCTCATCTGTTTCATAAGAAACGCTGTAAAGGTGCGAGTGATTCAAAAATAGAGTAAAAAACTTTTCTTGGATATTTTTATATGGTTTGACAATGTTCGTCGAGCTCTACAAAGCTGTAGATGTTACAATTTTTTTAAGGAAGATTCTTGGGTTAATATTCTAAATATATCCTAATATTTTATTATTGTCATCATTACTAAATCAACAAAAAAAGTATAAAAATGTATAAAAAAAATGATCTATTATCCAGTTTTTTTGTATTGTACAGGAATAGGACAACCTTCATAAAATTCTTTTTAAGCTGATTTAATCATCATATCACAAGTCATTATTCGTGGTAATAAATATTTTCTTATTGTACGAATAATTAGATTTTCTGAATGTGAAAATAATCCCATATATCGTGCCGAATCTACAACACGTTTTGTTCGATTAAAACGTTGTTTAAAATAATCTTTAAATGCTGGTTCAATATAGAAATGATGTTTTTCTAAACATAATGTAAGTGATAGAGCATCTTCAATAGCCATATTTACTCCTTGTCGAATATAAGGTAATGTTGCATGACATGAATCACCTAATAAACAAATTCTACCACGATGCCAACTATCATAACGATTGTTGACGATAAAATAATCCAAAATGAAGTAAACGTTGTTTATCAGTTTTTGCTGCACATTGATGAATTGGATGTAATTAAGAAAAATTTTTTAATATTCAATTTAATTCATATTGATTATCTATTTTAATCCATTCATCATCACCAATTGTAGATGGAGGTGAATTAGATGAATAACTAGCAACCCACATAAGTTGTTCTTTATTACTAACTCGATATGTAAGAAATTCTCCATGACCAAAATATTGTGTTAATGTATTTTCTTCTTTTACTATTGGATTAATAGATGTTTTTTTATCGATATTTTTAATAATACCATAAAAAACATTTTGTTTTGAATAAATTGGTAAAGATGTTTGAGAAAATATTTGTTTAACAACTGTTGAATGTATTCCATCTGCACCAATAACCATATCAACTCGAACTGATTTTTGTTTTTCATTTTCAAATGATATTGTAACACCATTATCATCTTGTTTAATATTAGTTACATGATGAGAATAATATAAATTACCTGTTTTTTCTATCGGTACTTTTAACATATCAACAAGTTCAGCACGAAGAGCACTACCAACAAAATAATCAAATCGTTTTTTATATTCACCTATTCTATCAATTGTATCTGATATTTCACCATTATCATTAATCATTTGTCATTTATAAAAAGGATGAAGAATTTTTTCAGTTTCATTTTTAAAACCAATATATTCAAGTGGAATCTGTCCATTTGGTTGAAGAACAAATCCAGCTCCAGCAGTTGGAGCAAAATAAGGAGCACGTTCATATAAAGAAACGGACATTCCAGTATGTATTAAACAATTAGCTGCCGCTAAACCACCAATTCCTCCGCCAATTATCGCCACAGAACGAGCTATTGCCATATTTATATTGACCTTTCCTTTTTTTCATAATAGTTTATTTAATAAATAGAGAATATTTCTAAAAGAAATAGATTATTATGTTCAGTTGAGAGGTTAAAATTCATTTCATAAATATTGAAAGAGAGTTCAAAATTGTTAGAACAGATATATAAACTAAACTAACAACAACACACGTACATATGCACGCACTATAACTAAAAAAAGTATAACCTTTATATAAAAGAAGAAGAAAGAAGAAAAAATCTATATATGTCCAATAAAAAATGAATAAAATATTAACATATGAACACTAAAGTCAGACCATAACATAGATTTGAACATATTATTGTTTCGATGGATTTTGTGAAACAAATTTATTGGCTATTTTTTTTTAATAATTATAATATTCATTATTTTAATATGTAATGTGAAACATATTTTATCTAATTATAGACAATACTCATGAGTTAAAAATTTAAAGAAAACGCACTGCAAAACACGGGTTCTACATCATTTTTGCGTGAAAAAAATGCATATTTTTTCCAGCGCGTTTCGCGACATTTCCTGTATAAAACACTTCGAAACAGATCTTAGTCAGAGAAAATCTATTTCGAAATAACTCAGCAATGAAATACATTTCGCAACATCAACTTTCGAAACGATGCGAAATAGATCGCCTCATAAACGCGTTTAACAACGTTTCAGGTGTAATGGATATCTTAGTTTGGAAAAAAACGCATTTTGTATCGCTTTTTTTCACAAGAATCTATCATAATGCTAAATCAAGACCGATCAAGACTGTATTGGAGTTGAGATTTTGGTCATTTTAAGGACAATTGTTTTCATAAAGTAGCTCGTATGTTAATGAAGTTTTCATCAATATATTATAGGGAAAAAGAACTTTTAGAATCATCAGCAAGTTAGAATATTTGGCGCAATTTCTCATATGAACCATTCTATTCAAATTCTTAGGGTGATCCAAAAGTAGTGGCGGACGTACTTTTTTTTCTCATAGAACGCTTAAAGACGTTTTCCTTTTGTATGAAAAGATAGAGTGTCTTTTGCTCTGTTTTTCTATGCTATTGGATCATTGTTTAACTAAGATCATAATAAGAAAATTTCTATAAGAGTTATTTTTGTTGAAATTAACTGGTAACATTAGATCATAATGGGTGTAACACTTTTGCATTCCACTTTATTATCACTTAACATGTTATACTAAAAACACAAAATATATCAGAAGATGTAGCGTGAAATGAGAAGACAATTTACAAAGAACTATTACGAAAAGATGAGACAGAAAAAATCGAAGTCCTCTTTTACCAAAAAACAATCTCGTTTTTTCGCAACGTCGAAATTTGCTAGCTAGGAGTTTTGATCATTTTGAAAACAAAAAGTGCAACTACGAAATACGTGGTTCATTATAAATTGTAGAACGTTTCACGCTGCATCTTGTGATATATTTTATTTTTTTAATAGAACATATTGAGTGAGATTAAAATGAAATATAAAAGTATAACATTTTTACACCACAACTCTTATGATCTAAATGCTACCAGCTAGTTTTCAACAGAAACTGTTCTTATAGAAATTTTCTTGTCATGATCTTAGTTGAACAATGATCCAATAGTATAGAAAAATAGAACGAAAGACGCTCTATCTTTTCATAAAAAAAGTAAACTTTTTAAAGCTTTCTATAAGAAAAAAGCGTACCTCCGCCACTATTTTTGAATTACCCTAAGTAAATTCAATATTAAACAATTTTGATAACTCTTACTATTTAGTACCAATAAATCCCGTTTTCGACACGCTTTAATTTGATATAAAATTAGTTATGTACACTATTTGAAATTATAGTGTTACCTCTTTAAAAAACATTTTTACGCATTCGGTAGTGATTCATCTTTGATATTTTATTTTCATTAGCTGAGGAAAACAAAATACCTTCCTTCGTCTTTTCATTATAACCATGCATCGTATAATTACACTTTTAAGAGAATTTGCGCAGCAAATGTTTGAATTTTTAAGATTGAACAAGTTGAACGTCTATATATTATTAACCCAAGCAAAGAAAGACATCATTTTCCTACTGTTTATGTTGCTATTTTCATCATATTTTCGTAGAAGAAAATTGCTACTTTGGAGTATCCAAAAGTAGTGGCAACGACATTCATGTGCCACATACTGAGCTTGATAAAAGCTTCTTTTTACATAAGATGATAAAGAAAAACGGTCTTTCTTTCTATGCTAGCTAATTAATCCTGCTTCAGTTGATATCATAACACTAGTCCGCCTAATATGTGACACGAAAACTAGAAGCTCATATTGTCTTCCATATGCATTCTTTTCTTAATTTTTTATTCGTATTTGTGTACATAAAGATACAAAAGCCATGAACAAGTTGAGAACGTTTCTGTTTCATTAAATATTCGAAATAACTGTCATGATTATCTATACATAACTTCATTCGTTGAATCCATCTATCAATTGTCCTTTTTATCTTTTTTTTATCCAAAAGAGAGTCTATAGTGATCTCGATTTTACACTGAATTCCAAAACAAAAAGAATTCATCTCAACTTTTTCAATACCCTATGAGACTAACGAGGCGTCTATTTTATCCATAATGACAATCGTCGACATTCCACTCGATTCAATGAAAACTAACCGTATCTATCTAAATCTTAAAAATAGGATAAGATTAAAAAGAAACATTAGACTATGCAAAAATGAGTCAAACGATAACGAACGTAGAACATATGGTTAGTTATATGTAATTTCATGCGTAAGAAAAAAAGAAAAATAAAGTGTCTTTCTATTAAGTTTCCAATTGAAATAAAATGGAATTCACCGATGGATCCCATCGCTGTGAAAGAGTTAATTGAATTTTTTGCCTTTGAAATGTTTAGAAATGATGAAGAATCAATTCGTTTAACCATCTCATCCAGAAAATTTTTATACATCTCTTCATCAACATTTGTGACTTATAAGGTGAATAATTTTCATGATGAATATGAAGTTTAATAGTCGCATAAAACAATTACGATATATATTCTTTAAACTATGTCAAATTTATATCGTATGAAAATTGAAATATATATGAATACAAACGGCAAGGAATAATTTGTAATTATTTTATTTAATTATTAGATTTTTGTTATCCCGTTTTACATTGTAAATATCTTCAAATTAACAAACAATGATTTCTTCTTAGACTTTCAAGCAAATTAAATATAAGTGAATGCAAGCATGTTACTCGTCATTGAGGTTTTATTCGTGGCTATTGAACGCCTTTCAACGTTTATTTTTAAGTTAAAAAAAAATATAAAGAATAGATGAATATTTTTTGGAGGTAATGTTCACGAGTTAGGACCAATAACATTAGATTCAATTAATGCTACTCTTGGTCTTTCATCATTTTTCTGATAAATGGAGGTACTTTAAGTAGTAGTTTTTTTCTTTGATCATTGGTTAGTACACGATCAAAAAATTTGAGATTTTGTTCCCATTCATCGTATTCTTGTGGACAGATTTTCATACGATGACGTTTGTTCAGTTTCTTTTTATTAACTTCTGGTATCATACGTAATTGCTTCGGCGTTAAACCTATATCAGGATCAATTAAAACATTTGTGATACCCTAAACCAGTCTGTCACACCATTCAATAGATGCAAAGACATCCATGCTATTATCACGTTTACTCGGATCATTATAATCATATTGTTCATGTATATGTTGAGAACCATCCAGAGCGAAATCCTTATTGATGATTAATGGAAAAGAAAGAACATCAATAGTGAGTAGAAAAATAGAAGAAAATACTACTAGTAACAACTTCATATTTTTTATGTGTTTGAGATTATGTATTCTAATATAGAAAAATGATTCTTCGTCTTTAGTCTCGTTCTTTATATATGTGAGATATACAAAAAAAAATGATTAATCTTTCTTTTTATCTATTCATTCTCTCGCTCTTTTTTTTCGATGAATAAGACGTACGTATATTTATACAATTTTTTAGATTGAAGTAATCAGATTTTTAATTATCTAGCTGGCAGTCATATTCTATCAAATTGTAAAAAAGGAGGATGAATTCATGCCTTCATAAGAAAAGAATCATAAAAGATTTCGCTCTTTTATGAAAGTTATGCTCATTATTAGCTTGGTGGAATTATGAAAATATCTTTATCCGTCTATCAATAGTAATAACCTCTTACAAGCAAAGAAATTCATTGAATAGTGTTAAATAATCATTTCAAAAGAAAACATAAAACTCCTCAATTCTTACAAAAAAATCATATCCTTGTTGAAGGAAATCAGACAGAATAAAATATAGATATTGTTCAACATCATTTAGTATGAGTTACTTACTAAAAATGAAATGTACCAATTTTTCGCATGTTGTATTGTGCAATTGAATTAAACGATCTGGTTGAATCGAAAAAAACACTATTGGTTCCTAGTCTAAATAAATACGGCTAAAGGATGTTATTAGTGATCCAAATGATCTTATCTATATGACTCTAGCGTCTTCATTCTTCTTTTTCGATTTTTTTTCTTTTTTTTTTAATTATTTTTGTGTCTAGTATTGTAATGCAAAACCATTATGAGTGTTCATATTTAATAAACAATATCGAACGCGTTGACAAATTAAATTCTGCATTTCCTAAATTCTTTTCATCAAAGCACAAAATATTTATCATTCAACAATACCCAAGTCCGGCAGATATAACTTGTTTTTTTTCAGGAAATAAGTTGATCTGCTTTCAATTGATTGACATCCATCGGGATGCAGCTTTAAATGCTATGGGTATGTGTGAAATGTAATAGTATATTGTACCGATAAACTGCAGGAATTGCTTATCTCCATTCTTGTAATGATGTTCATTTAGTTACATCATATATTCAGAATGTGATTACACACACAAGGCACGTTTATATCTGAGAGAGAGAGATCAATATAGGAAAGCGTAAAAGTCAGCTGATCATTTTGGCTTTTTTTTTCGCATCTCATCTATAAAAGCTATGCTTAGATTTTCTTGAGTGTTTCAGATTCCTTCGTCGATGAATTCAAGTTACACATAAAATTTTAAAGATCAATGATGTTTTGAAGACTGACGAGGAAATATATTTGCGTGTA
Organism: Macrotrachela quadricornifera; assembly: GCA_022393335.1. NCBI lineage: Eukaryota > Metazoa > Rotifera > Eurotatoria > Philodinida > Philodinidae > Macrotrachela > Macrotrachela quadricornifera. The sequence continues at coordinate 16,431 of JAJEKB010020225.1, forward strand.
TCCACACCGGAAGGGTTTTAAATCATTCTATTGGATAGAGGCCTACATGGATATCTCAGATATAAATATCTTAGCTACCCTCGTTTAGGTCTCGAGAAAACAGAACAACTGTCTTTGTCAAAAGAAAAGCAAATCTCTCGAACGCTTTCGAATCTACCAAGATCTTGAGCTATAAATTCACATGAATACCATGCATATCTAATCGTTGAACAAAATCGATCAGAATAAGACTGATTATGAATGGGAGAGTGCAATTTCAAGTTGATCGATTACTACGTAATTAAAGTATCTTTGATATAGGTATTTACATTGTCCAATTGTGTAGCATTCGTTAATTCATTTAAAACGAACAATTTGAAATGATTTTCGCATAGCTTTAGCAATCTGTAGTGAGATTTTCATAAACTTCTTTTGTGATTCTGTTCGGTTCGATTTAAGTTTTCAAAAACCTGTACCAATCTCGTTTGTGATCCTAAGAAAATGCGTTTGATGACGACGAATACCTTTTTCATACTGAATAAATACAACCAAAGTTTTCTCCCATTGCGTCAATTCGCATCTCATCGTCTCTTTGATATCTATGAGCGTAGATAATAGTACACGACTTGGCGCCACTTTCATCATTAGGATATATATAGAAGAACATCTGGTAAAAATTTAAGCTCGATCGAACTTTATTTTTTTTTATAGTGTTTACAATATATAAAATGATATGTTTTCAGATAGGTTCTGGGCTTCGAGATATTTGGTTTTCTATTTATTTGCTTATGCAATGCTGTTTTATGTTGCCAAGCCGTTTTCTTAGGTTATGTAAAGTTTTGAGAAGTGCATTTTTAGAAAAGACAATGTATTCTAATTTCACAATTACATTGATAACACACTACTAAATGAAAGCAAACAAAATCCGTTTTCAAACACATAAGAAATATTTTTAACTTCCATTATTAAATAATTTTTCAGTGTAAGCAAAGTTGAAGCAAGATAAAACTAATAATGATGAATATTTCTAGTGATGTAGTCATTGCAGATCGGGAAGAAGTTAAGTCTTGTTTCGGTAATAGATCGTAGACGAATAGAAGTCGAGTAACTTCTCGTCGTGCACTGAGTAGTGCACCATGAGCAAAACCATAGTTATCGGTACTTGTGGCCTCGCCTGCAAACAATAGACGATTGTTAATTGGTGTAGCTAAATAAAATGGATCTTCGTATTTCTGGTTAACCGAAATATATGAGTAGGAACCATAAGAGAATGAATCTTGATTCCAATTGGTGATGTAGCTTTCAACAGGCGGAGGAATAACCGTATCGGGAAACATTATTTGCAAAGTATGTCGAATTTCTTCCACTACTTCATTTTGGTTTTGTTTCGATTTTAATTGCGAAGCTGCTCTACCAGAAAAAAGGCATGTAATAACCGGTTTATCGTTCCATTTATCTGCAATGACGAAGTATCGGAATTCATTTGGTTTGGATGAAGTTCGTACGAAATAAAAGTCAGTAAAATTCCACCAGGCTCGATCCCACAATAATAAGACTTTTTCATAAATACCGAACCCAATTCGATCGATGGCGTCTAATTTCCATTGCGGAAGTTGAGGACTAAATTCGATTTGTTTCGATTTCAGTACTCCTAATGGAACTGTCGTGAGAACGAATTCTGCTCGATAAATTTGTCCATCTCTAGTTAATACCTCAACTAATTTCTCATTATAACTTATCTTTGTCACAACTTGTTCTAATCGAATATCAGCCAGATCTCCAGCCAAATAATTGGTAAGTCCCATAAAACCAGTTTCACAAAAGATACGTTCTTTACCGTAATGTACTGAAGTGATATCAAGAAAGCCTTTGGCACCAATTTCATCCAATTCTGCTCCTTCCGTGTTTCCGATTGTAAAATGCAGATAGTTGGAAAATGCATATTGCTGCTTTTCAGTCAAATTTTTCTGTTTTGCAAACAAATTAGCATAATATGCAAAGGAAACGTTTGTTGAAGATATTCTTGTATCTTCGCGTACAAAAGTTATGTATTCATCGTACCACCTCAGAACATCTGTGATACTATCATCAAATGGATAAGACCCAAGAAAATCTTTCTGATGTGTGCTTCGTGTGGAAATATGAGCTTCCAGTGTAAGATCCCATAGCGGATTTGTTAGTAAACCAGATGGAATCGACCCATGGATACCATGAATATAGCTTGCACCCATATCAAGTATATGACCATTTTTCGAGCGTATCGACCAAATTCGACCACCTGTTCGATTCCGTGCTTCTAACACCAAGCTTTTAATCCCATTCTGTTTCAATAAACGAGCGGCCTCTAAACCAGATATTCCGGCCCCAATAATCAATACTTGAGCTGTGTTTGCTTCTTGCAAGCGGTTGACCTAGCAACAGTAAGCGAGATCAGTTTTATTATGGATATTTACTCTAGGTGCAGCGAGACATTCTTCTTTCAAGCATTGAATGAGAAAATATTTTCGGTATTTGTTAATAATCGGTATATACTTACACGAAAATGTTGCTGTTGAAAATGACCACAGACTGCAACGCATAACCCCAAAAGTTGTAGAATCTGCATCATATTTGTGAGATTTCAACCGGTCACGAATGTTGTCCTGATGATGACTAAATATAAAGAGACAAGAAAGGTTCTAATCGCCGGTATAGAATTTAATTAATACAATTAATGGCGAATCAAACTGAAACACAAATTTAGATACGATGAGATTGAAGTCAAATTAGTCTACTGATTGAGAACTAAAATATATTAAATATTCTTTGGTTTTGTTTTTTTTATAAAATATTCTTATTCTTGCTCGTGATATTTTGTCAACGACGTTGTTTTTAGACTTTACTAATAGAATGAATTGCACTGAAAGACATCCATCTTATCTTTTTCTTTTACTCTTTTTTATTATATGTTACTTTTTTCATTTGATAACGATCGAAAGCATAAAAGCAAAAGAATATAAATCACTCTTCATTACCAACTTGTTGATCTGCTGTAAAAATTGAGATGACAGAGGAAAGAAACAAAAATAAAAAGTCAGACTACATGGTAAATCCAGCTTATTCATGGATCATAAATGTTTATGTGGGCAAAGCTTCAAGTTAAAATTCAGAAGTATTGCTTTGATGTACAAGTTAAGTATTATAGAGAAAATTCGTAAAAACTACCTCTATCGTTCTATCACAAGATTCATAATACAAAACTTAAAGAAATTTCTTAAAATAATGTAACATCCATAGGTTCAGTCGATGTCAATGATGCAGTGAGATAGGCTATGATCTAAACTATTTTGATAAAACAAAAAAAATGAATTAAATGTTTTGATTTGGTACGTTGGATTTTATTTTATTCATAAAATAGAATTCAATGTATCAAGTTATTAAACGGTAAAAATCTATGTGACTTATGAAAAGAATACAATAAGTAAAAGCACTTTCTTTCGATCAAAACGCTTAAAGCCACTTTGCAAGTTGACACACTCTATTGAAGAACGTTGTTGATGATTTTTAATGTTACAATATGTACATATTCGACATGAAGGTAATAGAAGATGAAATTGGTACCAGATTTTCCTTTTTTTTTATTTCTAGAAGTACCATGACCTAATAGTAAATTCGTTGACCAGTACAATCAACTCCAATTCGTCCATAGTTTTAGTTCTGAATCATTAGTGGACACCGTAACTGAATTACTTGGTCATTTTTCAATTTACAGATGATTGTTGTCATATTGCTAGGTCATAAAAATTAGACATCGTAAATACTGACTTTCGATCTATCCAGCGGACATCTGATATGGAGTTTTCGGTCAAATATTTTATGTTACGGTAGTTCATTTTGCTATCATGGATAATTTCAGGTAAAATGTCTTCTCTCATAGTTCTAAGAATATCCATGCAGTAGATTCCATCTTCAAGAAATTGTTTAATAAGGGACGAAGATGTGAAAAAGTTATCTAAATAAATACGACAAGATTTCATTGATAGTCCTTGGTCAATTTTTAAGCAATATACTCATCTAAAAGTACCTTTTTTTTCTATCGATTTTTTGGAATCAACCTCAAAATTGTATATACAATTAGTCGAAGCATTCCTTAAACTTTATCATTATTACATCAGTTGACACTTTTTTCTCACGTCGAAGCGTTTCGGAAAATTCTGCAGCAATGGTTCTCAGAAATATTCCATAATAATGTTAATACAAAGGAATTTTTCTAATATATCAATCCAATTAATCATATCTCTTGCTTTCTGACATTTTTGTTCTCCAAAAATATTTGTTTATTTGTGTATAAGATTGAACACATTAACACTAAAGAGTCTTCTAAAAGTTTGAACAGAAGATTAGGGTAATCCACCAGAACACTTTATTGATGATTGAAATTCTTGTGCGAGGTGAGAGCAGAAATTTACTATCCATAGATAATGAGAAACTGCTGAGAATCGTAATGTTGGATTAGTATCATCGCTAGTACGATAGAATATGCCATAAAGAATATGTAACGAAAACAGATCTATCACGTAACGGTAAATATGTTGTTTTGTTCCGTTTCACTGTAGGGAGAGATATTGCATTTATTTTTATTAAGAGGAGTATTTTCTTCAAATCATTTAGTTTTCTTTAATTCAAAGATCTGTTGTTGGTGTATTACTTCAAACTGAAAACTGACAATTTTCTGTAATAAATTGGTCTTATATACTATTTTGAAACCATCTAGAATATTTTCTATATAGACAGTTAACGATTTCTCAAAAATTCTAGAGTTTTTCGAATATATTTAGCGCGTTATGACATCACCTGTATTACTTAAAACAGATTGGGGCACTATACACTCGTATTGCATCAAAAAGATGACACAACAGCCATATGCTTTACAAAATTAGCAGCAAGGTCACTCTAATATCATCGTTCTTCTTACCAGAGTCATAGATTCTAGTTCATGATAGTTCTACAATTGAATATAAAAAAAGTAGTACAGATTTTTACCATTGTCTGTTAAAGAATTAAATGTTAGAACCATGTAAAAATATCAAAGGAAAAAAATTTTACTCTGTTTCGGAATTGCTGGCATCCCTATTTTCTACACCAAAAAAGTGTATAATGGCTAAAATTGTCTTAAGTTCGACATTAGAAAGTTTTCATAACCTTGAAAAATCTCTTTGGATTTGTATCATATTAATTTCAACGAACCATAACATATACAGCGAACATCTGTTCATCAATTTTATCAGGTACAAAAATGTACGCTCCTTTATTTTTCTGAATTATATACATGGCTGTGAAAATTTTCTGGTTAACTATTTGCCAAATATTTTAGGCAATCTTCAGCTTCGGTACACTTAGCGACAAGCTGAGTTGTCTTTCTGTGAAACTAGATCATAGTTAACCGCGGCAAAAATATTTAGACATATTCCTGCATTGAATATAAAAAGCCTTTTTTCCATGAATTGTAAAGGAAAATATAATTCTTAGCAATCTGCGAAAATTATCGCATCCTGAAATATTGCCTTCGACCCTGTACTAGTTAATGACATTTGTCGAAATCCAAGCTTGGCATGATTTTAGATTTCCAGCAAAAAGTGTTTTGCTTAATCATCTGTGAAAAAAGAATTAGTCCCTCACACTTCCAAAAAATTAACCATTTTATATCAATATTAAATATTATCAATGAATGATCTTTTCGACATAACAAAATAAACATATATTCGATGCATAATAAAAACCAATCACTTTCCTACACGCTTTTTTTCTAATGATAGTCAAACGAATGAAAAATTACTTACAGGTGAACCGACGTAGAGTATCGTATACTAATGCATGCGTTAGTGTGTCTCGCTGTCGATAGAAAGAAAAGGTGATTCAGAGTATGCATTTGTTATTTTATATCATAGATGTATATGCATATGATTTTGTTTTTTTTTTTAAACAAATTGATTGGAAAAAAGTTGCTTGATTGACGAAACGTGGCCATAAATAAACGAAAGGACATTTATCAATAAAAAGTAAGTTTTCGTACACGTCTTTTTATATTATTCCGCTGTCGTGTTATTCATAAGAAAACATGTTGTGCAAAATAAATTAAGTATTTCATATTAGTATCAAAATTTACATATAGCCGACAAGGGTCAATTTCATTATTGTTCGATTAATATAAGTCATTTTAACATTATACACTAATAGTAACGAGTGATGCAAAGGTCCTTGCGCAGATGTTGCTCCATTTTTCATCGGATAAAACATGTTCTTGAAAAATTGAAGATAGCTGTCTATGATCAAAAGAGCCTTATTCATGGATTGACTTGGAATAAGCAACACATCTTTGAACATTACTGAAATGGACTCTCCAAAGAAAAGTAGCTCGGGATATCCGCTAGAAAAATGATCGATTCCTCAGTATTTTGTGATTTGTATCTGTTTATTTCATCGGACTACATTGATTCTTTATCTACTAGGTTGGATGTTCTATTCTCAATAACTGATGTAAAAAAGATTGCACGATTCTTTGAGATAATATTAAAAAAATTGGCTTTGCGATTCTTGTCATGTTTCAGTTTGATAATCGTAAATTATTAGAAGATCAGCCTTTTCCGTTCCAGCTGCATTGGGCGGTTTTTACAGCGTATATTTTAGTAGTATACAGCGGAGCACTTGTTCTTCTAAGTCGATACATAATAGAATTCTTTTGATTATACAATTAGAAGTCGCTTTCGGCGTATATCTCTAATAGCTATTTTCGATTTTCTCATAACATGCTTTATTTGATGAAAAATTGAGCGACATTTGTGTAAGAACTTTCGCATTACCCATTTCGAGAGCCTTGATTATATGATAAATCTCCATCTGTACATTTTGATACATTTTTTTTTGCGAAAGTTAGGTGTATGACGCACCCCATAATTCGTTACATAACATCGAAACTCTTAAGCTATTTACCGAATAAACTACTGTGTCCAGATGGATTAGTTCTATTCTTTGGTTGCATACCTGTTTCATCAAGAATCAACACGTATTGATAGATACATGTAAACACAATTTTTTATCTTCGTTATCGAGCACATGCTGATAAAACAGAACGAGAACAAGATGAAGACCGCTACCATATTATGCATTGCATTATCATCGTGCATATAACCGTGTGAGTAATAACGATAACAATTTTGTTTTTAGATTCACTGTCACACGAATTCTGTCTTTAAATCCAACAGACATTGAATGTCATCTGAACAAGATGCAATCGTGCATCGAGCAGTAGAAAATTTGACTTGTCCAACTGAAGGATTTATACGTGTTGCTACACGCGCTGATTCAGAAGCTCTTGTTCGCTTCATCAACAATGCATACATAAAAAATCGTGCTACGCTTGAACCGAAATTTTCCGCAAATCGATTGAGCAGTATGGAGGAGATACATAGTTTAATGGAGGAGGGCCTTTTTCTTGTTTTGGCAGCGTCTCATAATGAACAAACAACGATTCTCGATGATGAATGTTCAATAGTTGCATGCGTCTTTATGCATCATGTGGGTACTGATGAGTTAACAAAGCAAACAGCTGATGCCAAGTTGTCAGTCAAAATCAACATGTTGACGGTACATCCATCAATGGTGAAACGTGGCATTGCTGGATACATGATGCAAGTTGTTGACGCTGTGGCTAAAGCTCTTCATTATACTCATGTTACTCTCATGGTACTTTCTTTTTACCAGCATTTAATCGATATGTATGGCAAGTGGGGCTTTAAGATCATCGAAACAAAGACGTTAGCTGATTGTAATGTTAGTCCAGATCAATTCTCTGCTCCATGCCATCTTATCGTCATGGAAAAGGAATTGTTATAACTGATAAAGTACAGTAAAGATGAACATAAGTTTGCATTTATATATTGTAATCGAAAGAGACAGTATTGAACAAGTTCATGCTGAACGATCTATAATCATTTTACTTGCTCGCAGAATAATATTTAGACGATTAAAATGAATATATACACTTGATATTCTCTATTTACTGCACATCTTCCAATCGCTGCTGACTGCTCTACCCATTAAAGTACTACAATTCCCATTTCTAGATCCCAGAAAGTATACGGTAACTTATCAAAGTTCATCGTGCTAAGCTAGAGAATGGCAAGTTTCTAATATTGTTCTATGTTAATGCTGCAAGAAGGTATATTTCATATAAAATACAGGTCAAAATAGAACATAAGTGTTCACTGAGGGTGAGATCAGTCAATTTATATAAACAGACTGATTTGTCTATCTTTAAGAGAGACAAATACAATCTGCTAGTTTCAATTCTTGCTTTTCAACAATCGATTGATTTGTCGAAGTTTAATGGTAAAGAAAATATGCCGACGCATTTCATGTTATTTATTATTAAATATATAAAACACTCATCAGGGCTATGCATTACGAAAATCTGAACGAAGGTGGATACAGTGGTGCAACAGTTTTTACGACACCGTTCCGAATTAAGTCGAAAGGCATCTTTCATGATTTATATTTTTATATAATAAATTAGAGATATTTGACGTGTAGTTCCATTATCTGTGTATTCATTAGTTTTTAGTTTACATTACACTGAAATATATTTTTTATTTTTATATCATCTATTTACGGCACATAACATAAATCTGAAATTATATTAGAATAAAATATATTGAAAATACCTAACATGAAGATCAGTTCATATTTCAATACGTGATACTAAGTTTCATTCATAGTTTAATATAATATATTAGAGACATATAATATAAAGAAACAATTTATGTCTTAACATATATGCATTTGATAACATATAATATGAAATTTTCAACTTGTATCTTAATACAATATATTATTAATATCTATGATAAAATTGAGTTTATATTTTCAATATAATGTTTTGTTAAAATATAATATTATGTTTAATTTAATTTACATCTAATATAATATGTCATTCATAAACGTTATAGGATTAAATTTGTATTTTAACATAAATCGTCTATTCTATTTAGGAAGATTGTAATAGTCAATAAGATGATAAATAATACATCCACTACTGGAATCATTATTTTTTTTTCTTCAATATACCATTTCTCATCAATATCTTCAAGGGCATAATTTAAACATTCATCACGCGAATAGTCAATCACGCGATCAGTTAATAAACTTGGAATCGTTCTCGCAATATGTATTAGTTCATCGGCATATTGAGCATATTTAAAAGATCAGTGTAAAATTTCTACATTACGTAAAAATGAATTTTTTAACCGTAAATTCTTTTGAAAATATTTAGCTGTTATATGATAAATTTTTCTAACGTATTCAAAAAACTTCTTTCAATCTTGTTGTGTAAAATTGGATAATAAACTACGACATTTTTCTCCTAGTAATTAAAAGAAATTACAATAAGAAAAAAATATTTGAAGTTATTTTCCACTTAATATGAAATCAATAATCAATAGATAATCATCGAATGTATCACTAGTATGACCATGAGCAACAAATTGCAATAAAATCAAGCGATACAACGATGATAATTCAGAATGAAAAATGTATTAATTGTTCTCCTTTTTGAAATACGGTCAAGAAAATTTTAATCTAATTTTGCTTGCATACGATCAGTGGCAGCGCGAAGAGCTAAAAACAGGGGAGACACTTTAGAAATGGGAGAAAATGTGGAAATTTTTGAAAATGGGAGAATGCAGAAAAAAGTTTAATGTTTCAGATTGTAAATGATTAAAAAAATTACTAAATAACTAACCCAACTAATTATATAATTAGATCGTTAATATATATATTAAATTTTCTTAAAAATTTAAAACAAAAATAAGATAGATACTGGCTGAATCTAAATTCGACGGCCAGTCGTCCAAAATTAAAGTTTCTGATGTACATCATAACAATGAATATAATCGTTCATCATACATCGTCGTTTGCAATCTGCTTTTTAAAATTTTCATTATGCTACAGGATCTTTCTATTTTGGAAACCGTAACAGGCATTGTCAAAAGATAATCAAATGCTCTTGGTAACAATGGTAGACATTTTTTTTCGATTATGAACAACAAGATCTTTGATAATTTTAATTGGGATCTTTGTTGCCGATTTTGGAGAATTTTAGATGAATTTTCTCTTCAAATGAGAGAAACCTTTAATCGTACTTTCTCTTAAAATCGGAGAGAGCTATTACCAAAAGTAGAGAGGGGGTACCCTCCCTTCCCCTGTTCGCGCCACCACTGCATACGATGCTAAAGTCTATTCAATTCTCTCCTAACATTTATTATTTTGATTTATGAATGTTTATTACTTGGTAAAAATATTAGAAAATATTCATGTAATGATTCCCATAATGCTACAAAGAATTAAAAACATTTATTTGACAAAGTATGAAACAATAGAATTGATAAACTTACTTAAAACACGTGCTATTACTTTACCAAGTAAAACTCATCGTGTGTTAGTGAAACACAAGATTGTTGTCTTCACAATGTCATTAAAATCATCAATTAGATCTCGTTTTTGTACAGGAGATTGCTTGAGCCACGAATCAATAAATATATATACATTTACTTTGAACACTCCGTTCTGATGGTGACAAGTATAGAAGAAAATAGTAAAATTAAGAATGTATTTATTTAAATAATGTTTATAATTGCCAACTTTAAAATCATTCTATACAACGTACAGATTACAATCTCCAATTTTTATAAGAGAACAGTTAACTTTCTTCATCTCATTGTCGATCATATTTTCGAGTGATATGTTAACAAAAAAGACTATTTCGACTCAGCATAAGCACCTGCTTTAGTGCTAAGCCATCAGTTTTAAGTGAATATATAATAGCCTTCTTTTAAGAATAATTGCTGTTGCATGCCATAATACAATACTTTTGCAGTACTTGATAACTGGAAGACCTTTATCATAGCACCAATATTTTACCAATAAATTTAACTATTTATGATTCTGATTGTTGCTCTATTCATCAAAATACAAGACAAATATTTGATTACATTTCAAACATTTGA
>JAJEKB010020226.1:0-10127 GCA_022393335.1 Macrotrachela quadricornifera
GGTGTGCCGTCATTTGGCCGAAAGGAAAAATGTCGAAAGGAATAACGCCGAAGGAGAAAAACGTAGAAAATGTTGAAAGGAAAAATATCGAAGGAAAAAATATCGAAAGGAAAAATGTCGAAGAGAAAAATATCGAAAGGAAAAATATCGAAGAAAAAAAAATATCGCAGTGGCAAAACATCGAAAATTTCACCTAATGAGATATTGTTTATTTTTGAAACATAACATAAGTGTAACATAATTAGACAAAAGTTAGAAATAATTATGGAAGTAAAATGAAAATGTTATTTTTTTTCGTTTAACAACTGTTAATGATAAACCGTTTAAATATTCTGTCACATCAATAATACCATCATAATATCGTTTATCAAGATTATCAATACGACGTTGAATAGCAATTGTTTTAGCTTGTTTTGGTCTTGCACCTAAACCTGCATTGAATTGAGTGTACATGTGATAAAAACGATTCTCTTCTCCTCGAAGAAATTTAAAAAATGACCAAATATTTGGATGATGAATTTGTACTCGACGATTGAAGCGACTGTGAAATGCTGAATAAAACATACGAATATGACAGTAAAAAAAAGGATTGAATGAAAAATATATACCCTCGGCATTATTATTTGTCCTCATAGACAAACCATGGACACACCATTGAACAACAGGAACTTTAACAAACCATTGTTGTTGAAAATATTCTATTAGCCCATTCATTATTTTACTCATTTCTGTAGATAAATTTTTCACTAATTCATCAAAACTATCCTCAATCACTGGTTCTGGTAATAAAGGAAGTGCCATTAACTGTCTACAAAAATGTTTAATATCTTCATCCTTATTGTAAGTTGAGGATAATCCGAGCCGTTGTATATTCCGATACACAGCCTGCGTAAAGTGAAAGTAGCAAGATAAATGAGTTGCTGAGCTAAACTATAAGGTAAAAAATCTAAACATATGTTCCTATCACAAGAAATATGAAGCACTCACTTCAACTTTGACTATACCCATTAAAGCTGGTTCAAAATCAGTCATCACGAGTTTGGGTGAAAAGTCGAGTTTCATTTCAATAGCTATAGATTTTAATTCACGAAACAAAAATTGATATGTACTTTTAAATTTGTTTGGTAATAATCCAAACACGCAAGGAAAAGCTAAACAGAGAAAGAATTATGTATATATATATATATATATATATATAGGTAAGAGCAAAAGTAATTACTCACACTGTTCATACTTTATGGCATGAACTGTATATACTTGTTCGAATATTTTCGGACAAGATGAGAAGGTTCCGTCCATCAGAATTGTATCAACTGTAAAAAGCATCCTTAATTGTTCTGAAGATGCGAATAAAATCACTCGTTGTCTTCTATTAATCATCTTGTCAACAATCAAAAAGTCATTATTTCTTAATGTTTTGGTATAAAGATCGGGTATATCAAATACTTGTGTAGTTGGAATTTTTGGTGTTATAGCACGACGTGCTTTATTTAATACACTGTCTAAACAGCAACAAAAAATTAACTTCATATGATCAGACACATATGAACAATATTCGCTTACTTATTTCACGTTCGCTTGGTAGAATAGCTATTGCTGAAGGTGATAATATTGCCTTTTCACATTCCTCATCATAAATACGTGGAATCGATGTTGTTTCACATATTGCTCTTTGCTTCACTTTATGACGAAATTCACGTACATCAATTCTTTCATCTTCTGCAGGATGACAATGTTCACCTATCATTTTTGTGAACTCATCGTTTATACTTGTATGAATTTTTACAACACATCCAGTAAATGTACATATCCAATACTTTGTGGTGTTTGTTGATTTATTTAATTTAAAAATGTATTTGTTTGATACAAGTAAAGGTTTTCCCTTTTGGGATTGAATAAATGAAATAAATGACGAAGGTGTTTGGTTTTCATACAACGAAGATGATGAAACTGCAGCCATGATTAAAAATTTTTACTTGTATAATATTGTTATCCCGATTATGTGGGCTAGATAGTTATTCTTTGTCAGTCGAACAAGAAGAACCAAAAGACAAAAAACGAACGAAAACATGAACGTATATGTATGTATAAATGTTGGAAAATACCTAATAGTATAGACACTGACATTAAGGAAAAAAAACAACATATAATATACAGTATACTAATGGAAAAATCCATTGTCTCTTAGGAAAGTTCCAATATATCATGTTGGAAAAATTCCAATATATCACGTTAGGAAAATTCCAACATATCAACACTGTCACATCAATAAAATAATGAGAAAAAACAGTTCACGTAGAATTAGAGTGAATCCACTAGTGGCATCATATGTTTCGATACTTTTTTTTCGACATTTTTCCCTTTCGATGTTTTTTTCTTCGACATTTTTCCCTCACGATATTTTTTTCTTCGATATTTTTCCTTTCGATCTTTTAACATTCGGCATTTTTCCCTTCGACATTTTTCTTCCTTCTTTCATTTTTTTTTCGACATTTTTCTTCGACATTTTTCCTTTCGATATTTTTCCTTTCGGCCAAATGACGGCCAACCAAATAGATCAAACAAGTCCACAATGTCAAAATTGTTTGAAATGGGAAGCAAATATATTTTATTTTAATATTAACAATTTTCATCAATATCAAACAATGATTGTTATTCGAATTAAAAATGGACTTGAAACAACTATTCGCCCTATTATGAATGGTGGGCAATATAATAAGACTCGAGCTTATGATTATCGTCTTCTTTTTCGATAGATATTTTAAATATATATTCTAAAACACATCACAACGATGTTTTTGCTCTTCCATTATGAAAATGTTATTATACTACCAGAATTTTTTCTTTTTCATTTTTAACGACTTGAAGGTTCAAGAAATTCTTCATATCCTTTCGATCAAAATAAACGTACCACTTTTTTACAATTGCGTTTGCAGTTGCGACGAGAAGGGTATAAAAGGAGAGGTGTCGCAAGCACTCTAGCTTATTCTAACTTTTTATAGTGAAAATGATACTTCATTTATTTTTCTAAAGAATAAAGATCAGTGCCAGCGTGTATTAAATAATCAATACAAATATATAATTATTACATGGATGATTATTAATTTATTAATTAATAAGAGGTTAGCTAATCAATTATTAATTAGTTACTGACTCATGATCCCTCGCCGACTATCACTGAAAGTCAATCAATCACTTCTTTTAATGACTGATTAACAATGATAGAATATGATGATCGATAAGCATAATGACTGCTTGGCATACTCAGAAAGTTTCAGTGATATAGAATGGGAACTGACTGAAAAAAGTGAAAATACTTCTCATGTAGCCGAGTAACAATGAAACGGGATTGTTTTCGTAATGATTTTGCTCCTCTTTCCATATTAATAACTTTTAATGCTTTCACAAGGTTTGCTCGGTCTTATTCTTACTATTAAAAGCTTTTTAGATCGAGTTATTCGCAAAATGTTCAGAAAAAAATCTGCAGCAGCAGCAGAATCACCCATTAAAGATTGATAAATATTGAAAACAGAAAAACTATCAAAACCAGCAGAAAAATAATCAATTTCCTTTTCACTGCTACTTGAGTGTATGAGAAAAACATGGTATACCGTTTATTTTGACTGCGAGGATATTTATATATATAGAAAATCATTACAAATGGTTGTATCAGTCGCATTCAGTAGTGTCATGTCATCATTCCTAGTGACATCTTTGCTTCAGTAGACTCACAGTCCACGGAAAAAATCACCTCAAATCGCGATTAACAGAAACCACGGTTTGGCAAGGCGTTTTGTACATCACCTGATCCGCAGAGGTGAATCAGGATACCCAAGTTTACCTGAACTTCTGCAAAGTTCAGGTGGGTTGTCCTTTGAGGAACTCTGTGCAGTGAACTTTTAAAAGTTTCATTATAATTATCTTAAGTCACTTTTCCGTGACTAAAACCTAAAAATATATTTTAAAAATATCTTCAGAATACGAAAGCACGACATTTCCTTGGTCTTTACGAAATCGACAATAATCGTAGTATACATAGGGATATCCAAAACTAGTGACAATGACATTTTAGTATGACATACTAAGGCTGATAAAAGTTCCTTTTTCTATAGGATGTTAGAGAAAAAAATGGTCTATCTTCCTATGCTATTTGATCATTATTGAACTAATATTGTAATAGTAAAATCTCGAAAAGAACTATTTTTGTTGGATGCTAGATCGTTACAGTAGACTACAACGAGTGCGGGATAAAAAGTGAAGTACTTTTGCATTTCATGTTACTATTATTGAATACGTTGTATTAATAAAAAGTTAGAAAAACGAGATTTTCTTTTTATAGAACGCTGCATCGTTGTATCGTATTTTGTTTTTAAACGAAACACGTGTAGTAATAAGAAGATGAGATAGGATGAAATGTATATATCTTTTATCAAAACGAAAATCTCGTTTTCGTTATACCGAAATTTGATTGCTCAGAATTTTGTGCATTTCGAAGACAAAAAACGTGCACTTAGAAAATAAGCAATTCAGCAGAAATTGGAGAGCTTTTCATGCTGCATCTTGGGATATATTTGTTTTTTTGATATAACGCACCAAATAATAATAAAGTGAAATACAAAAGTGACATATTCGTTATAGTCTTTCGTAACGAGCTAGCATTCAACAAAAACAGTTCTTATCCAAATTGATAAGAATCATTTATGTTATATTAATAGTGTGAATACATTGACTATAATCTTTATCTATCTGATGAGTGATCAAAAGGGAAAAACAGTCAAATAACAGCAGATCATATTATGGCAATACAATTTATTTATGCATCTAATAAAAAAAGAAAGAGACTCATCATTTTATACGATACTAAATTGTAACATAAGACATAGCGATTTGATATAATCTATCAATCATTTATCTCTGAAAAATTTTCCAAACAACTGGATTAAATCAATGTAATTGCAATAGGACAAATTTTTTCTCGATACACTATTCACTTCTTTTTTTTTCTTGACGATGTTATTAAGATATTCATTAATATTTTAATTTTCAGATTAAAAATAGAGTCTTATAAAAGTGTTTTGTTTTTGGCTATATAATAATCTACTTTAAAACTAATTTTATCCGATAAGACCGTTTTCTTTTCTAATACTAAAATAATTCACTCTCCCCTATTAAGAGATTTTTCTATGTTCGTTCGTTCGTACTTTTTCACAGTACTTGTTTTCTCAGAACAAGTAATTTGTTCTCAAAGTATATAGAAATAATACTTCCTACGCGATCTTCCAGCTTAACATATACGAGTAAAGACATAGTGAGAATCGTTTATTAATTATCCAACATCATTGACACATTTACAATTGATTATGTCAAACACAAGTAGTGATCTCATTCAACAATTAGATGTAGCTACATATTGGATAAATCAAATTTATCCACTTTTTCAAATTATTTTTGGTACATTTGGAAATGTCTTTAACATAATTATATTCACTCGTCGTGATTTACGTAGTAATCCATGTTCACTCTATTTTTTGGCGGGTTCAATAAATAATTGTTTTGTCATTGATATTGGTTTACTTTCTCGATATCTTGCAAGTACATGGAATTGGGATCCATCGACAACAGATAATGTCTTATGTAAACTCCGTAATTGGTTCATCTATTCCCCTCTTACCCTTGCTCTATGGTTTATTGTTCTTGCCAGTATTGATCGATACCTTTCAAGTTCATCAAGTGTTAGACTTCGTCAAATGAGTAGTTTACCAATGGCTCGAAAGATGATTATTATAATGATAATATTGATATTTTTAAGTTATGTACACATACTTATTTACTTTAAAACAGGTCCAACTGCTTCTGGAATCAATTGCAATTTCTCTTCATATCAATATATTTTATTTTTAAGTTTTTTTGCTCCAATTATTTCCTGTGTTTTGCCAATAATGTTAATGGGAATCTTTGGCATTTTAATGATTTATAATGTTCGTAACATTCGTAATCGTGTTAATCCTCAAAGTGACAATGCACGACATGAAGGTTTACGTTCTCATGATCGTCAACTATCAATTATGCTTTTATTTCAAATGCTTATTACAACTCTTATTTCAACACCTTATTTTGCTCTAGCTTTATTTAATGCTATTGCTTTAATGATGTTTCAATATAAACTTTCTCCAACTGGATTGGCTATTTACAATTTTGCATACAATCTCTTTCGTTTACTTTACTTTACAAATCCTGTTCTAGCTTTTTATATATATACATTAACTGGTCCCAAATTTCGAGCTGAAATAATTCGTTGTATTCAACAAGCATTGAAATTCATTATGACAGTCTTTGGTTTAATTCGATGTTTACCTGAAAGAGCTCAACAAGTATTGTTTGGCGAGAATCAAAATACGCGTACTAATCAAATATCTTTATCAAATCAAAGTAAAAGGAAAGATAATGGTGGAAGACCTATTTCACAAACAATAGCAAGAAATGGAGCATCTGCTCGTATAAACATATAAAAATATATTCGTAGATTTTCATCTATAATTGATGTTGTCATTCTATTCTTAGTATTGAAATAAACAAAATAAAAAAAGGAAAATTGAAAGGACGAAATAAAGATTATGAGAAATATCTTACTGGAAAGAATCACGATTATTATTGTTACAAATTCTAACAATAACAATGTTCTTATGCATTTAATCACAGCTCATCTTTATCTGATATTATTTTTGCTTATTATAGATCTTGAAATATATTGAGATTCTTTTATAAATTAATTCATTTTTTTTTCTTTTTCTCAAGTTTTCTCGTATTGAAGAAAGAAAATAGAGACACGTAAATCAGCATGAATTAACAAAATCAAAACTTTATAAAAATCATCTTCAGACGGATTCTCTGCGTCCAATTCATCAATACTAGAAATGATCATTCTTTCATTGTAAAAAGAAATACTCGAGAAAAAGTTAAAAAAAGAAAATAAATCAAAAATAGGTAAGAAATATTCTATGCAGTGAATTCTGCATTCTGATTTCTCGATAGTTGACTAAGATATTTCAAGGTGAAAAACGAAAAAGACATAATTTCGTTCTTACCTTGCCATTTCGGTTCTTTTAGTATAGAAGATATATCAAAACAATTATCAATTATAAAGATTACAAAACCGAGATGACTTGATAATTCATGAGAAAAGCAAATTCTCAAATTTATTTTTGAAAAATTATATGAAAACGAATTATGAGTTGAAAATAAGTACAACGATTAAGAATATTCAATTGACTTCTTTAATTAGTATACCATAGGGTCGAATGTTTTCTGGATTTGGCACAACCGATATTTCCTTAACAGGAGTGAAGTTAACATCAACAGGATTTACAGCTACTTGTAACATACTTTTGTATCTTTTCTTTCCCTGTTTTGTATCACATTCAACAGTTCCAGCATAATATGGTTCAAGAAATGTAGGATCCGGAGAACAATATACTCCATCTCCATGATTAGTAACTCTTGCTTTACGTTCAGATGAGTTTGGAAATATTTTATTTCCTTTTTTATCAAAGCAGCAGATATCAGATGCTGGACGGCACAGTAATGGATGAAGTTTTATATCTGTAAATTCTTCAAATTGATTTTTCAGTCTTTTTGAAAGTTCTACAAGTGACTTCATATCAATGTGTGTAGAGTTTTCTGCATTATAAACGATATTGAATGAGCCAACAAACATGAATTTTAACTGGATGTTCATTTTTATTACACGATGCGCTGCTGCTAATCGGTTTTGTATATCATCAATAATGGGATGAAATTGGTTCTTTTGGATGGCATCTGTTAATTTCTGAGCTAATCTTATATTACCATGTTCAGTTACTGATTCTTTGCTGTAGCCCAATCCTGCATTACTCTTTAAATTTAATACGAATGGTCTCTCTTTGGTTCCGATCTCCGTTAAGATTGAGGATGAATCTCGAAGACTTCTACTACCTTGAGTAGAATCGAAAAATAAACATTCTATATCTTGTGCTTGAAGTAAATTTTTCACAATATAGCAAAGAGTAGTTCTTTCAGTGATCTTTCCGAAAGGTAAATTTTGAAGAATGAATTTTGTTAGTGCTTTAGCTTCTTTAACTCCTGGCCGTGTGTCGTTTGTAATGTCGTCGATACTGGAAAAATTGCCATAATAATCTTTTGATTAAACTTGCTTCTTTTTTGCCAGTTGAAGATTGCCCTCCTTTTGTCCATACCAATCATTATCCAATGATCGATCAACTGAAATGTGCAAAAAAAATGTGTGAAAAGACATTCGTTAAATGATCCTTAAAACAAGTTTGGTATGGTAAAATAGTTCATATGATTACTACTAAACTCATATGATGCGTTATAGCGTTTTCCAGGAAATCGTATGTATTTTGGATATCAAATAAATTTCCGGAAATTGAATTTGCTCATCGAACAGTATAATCGGATATGATCCATAATGGGCATCTATCTCGATGAGGGTGCCGCGGAAACGCGAAGAAACAGGGAAAAGATGCCGATAATGCCGATTATGCCCCTTATGCCAGTGAAACCTTAGGTCCGTTATATCTTTTTTTGAAGATGTGCAAAAATGACTTTCGCGGAAAACGCTATAACGCATTGAATCACTAAACTTATGTGCAAGAGATTTGCGCGCTTCCTTTGTGGAAGAGCAACTGTCTAGGAAGTATCAATCGTATTACCTTCGTTTAAAAAGACTTGTTCATCTGCCTAAAGTCCATTCATAGAGAATGGTTTTTGTTTACCATTACTTTCTTTAGAGACTTGCACTGCTATCTCTTGAAACAAAATAATGACATCGATATTTTCTTCACTAATATGTTGTAGCAAGTATTTGGCGAATAAACTATTACGAGTAGTTGTTACAGTATCATTAATTGTTCGATCAGAAGTACAAGCATATTGGATAAATATTCCGGCAGGTGGTTCGATTACAGACAGAGGTTTGCCTTCGATCGCAGCTAAAGAAAACAAACATTGCTTTGATAAACGACTGAATTGTTACACTTACTAGTACTTGCTGACGTATTTTCCAACAATCCAAAACAAATATGATTGAATACGATTATTTTTTACTTAGTAATCGCTCAAATTGATGTTTAATGTCTCTATCGCTTTCTATTTGAGCATCATCAATAGGTATCATATAGTTTTTCTCGTTAACATGGCAAGAATGACCGGAAAAATAGAATAGAACCAAGTCACCTTCACAGACTTTTCTACCAAAATCAGTAATACATGTGTTCATTTCTTGTTTATTCAAATCATAGAATTTTGTCACCTTAAAATTGAGTTTTTTTAGCGTCGCATCAAGATCATTGACATTATTATGAGAATAATTTAGTGCACTAGATGGTTTGTAGTTATCATTCCCAGTAATCAGTGCTAGTTTCCGCCGACCAAATAAATTCAATTTTGAAACTGCCATTTATTTTTTAGATCTGACAAATACCTGATAAAATCAGCAAACGTCGTGTTATCACATCCACTCACAGAATTACTTGGAAGTGTTTCATTGAGAAACTCCTTGAAGATGAGGGTGAGAAAGAATAGTCCTTTCTATTCGGATCTAGAAGAAAATATAGTTAGTAAAATATTCTCAGATTTAGTCGTAGGAGAAAACCACTTTGAATCTTCCTGCAGTTCGGGAAAAAGTGTGTCCATATATCGTCTCTAATTTTTTTGTCTTAGACTCCTATATTCGTAGCATGCTTGAGTTTTGTTCCATTTCTGAAAATATTTCCACTTACTGTGAGCTCTCTACGCTGCCACTAACAGTTTTCGAAGCATATAATATTTAATAAGTTATGAAAATGGTTTTCGAGAGGAAGCAAAATTGACCGAGTTTTTCATAAAAATTCTGAATAGAAATAAAGCAAACTTCTATTCTTATTAATGAACTGAGCTGCCTCAATCTCCTGATCCGACTCCACATTGATCCAATTCATAAGTAGGAATGTATTTTTGCCACCTTCTACTTGCTCTCTTTTATAAAGTGAGGATCAACATCAAAATACTATGTACATAATGAAAGATATGACGATATGTTGGAAATGTTGTGTTATGTATTTTTTCTGTCAGAGCAACAAAGTGAAAAAAAA
>JAJEKB010020227.1:0-11956 GCA_022393335.1 Macrotrachela quadricornifera
GCTGAAAATGATTTCGATTATACTCTTTTTATAGAACTTTGCAAGGCGCATCTTTTGAAAACAAAGTATGTTACAACATGATGGATACACACTTCTGTAGTAAAAAAAATGTCAATTTTTCTTCTAACATATTTTTTGTAGTTCGAACTGTGTTTGATGCTCAAACTAAATGCATCAAAAGATGCAGCGTGTTCTAGGATTTCTCGCAATATATAGTAGATTAAAGAGAATAAAAGAACTATAGTGATGCAAACTCAGAAATACAAAGGAGGAGGAGTAGAATTCAATTCGCCCCCACAGTATATGTCGTCAAAATAAAAATTACACTATAAAATCTGAATTAAAGATGTTATCAAGTTGTCTTTATTATTAAATATAAATTAAATAGATTCGAATTGTTTAAGCTTTTCTACTAACAATAAAGAATGGCAACTGTCTGAATTAGTAAATTTCATCATATTTCATATTGAACGCATCAATGAAACACTTATTAGAATTAATGATATAAAATAACAAGAGAGATATTAAAAAAAAATAAATGAACTCAATATATAACTATATTCTTTCAGAATTTACAGATAGAACTGAAGAATAAGAAACTATACGAATAAACTTCTAATAACATGTCAACTATTAATTCTATTATACAAAAGCATTCAAATTATTCACCCACACAAGTTTTGAATAATATTATTATAACAATTATTTTGTTCTCACACTAGATAATTAACCGTGACACAGCACTTGCATGCGTAACAGTAATTGCCTGAGAAAAAAAGTGAGGATGAGATCTTTACGACCAAGTATTACGCATAAATATGCATGATGCAGAAATGTCGGGTGCAGAAATGTCGGTCATCTCATCACAATAAGATACTCTATTAATACGAGGAAAATAAATCAAATTCTTACATTTTATTTTTTTAATATAATAAGTATTGGTAATGATTAGTTTTAATAGTTATCTTTATTAAGTTTTCTTGATTTTATAAATTGTATTCATTTGAAATAATATTTTAAATGAAAGATGCATATTTTGAGATAATAAATCAAGAGAATCCAAAAAAAACTTTATATTTTATTTTATACTATTGTAGTAGATTAGTTTTATGACAAGAATTTATACGGTCAAGAAAATCCTTTATATTGTAATAATAACTACGCAAAACTTGAAGAAAGAGAAAATATTATCAAAGATTAGAATAAATGTTTTGCACTGTAAAAGTGCACTCGAATAGATTATTTCAAAGGATAATAATGCGATTTTATTTTCAATTATTTCGACAACAGAAGATCATATAAGAGTATAAATAGCATAGTCACGATTTTTCGTGCTTCTTTATAATCTGTATTTATATATACTACTGTTTACTTGATTAAACATAATTTAGAATTAAGATTTCTTATCACAGAAGAATATATTATTACAGAGTTTTTAATATACTTTTGAAACCTTTCAGTAGATATCTAATATTTCTTTTTTGAAAGACTATTTGTGATATGTGAGAATATTGTTATATATAGTATAAATTCTAGGTAAACTTTTTTCTTCTAGAAAAATCTTACTAAGATTCAATAATTCGTCCTTGAACTTAATTATTTATAGATACACTTCTTTCTAAAACGTAAGCTTTCTTTCATCATACACTTTATATTAGTACTAATTGAGTCTTTATTTCTAATGCAATCTATTAGTTAATATTTTATGCTTTAATAGTCAATTAGTTCTATTGCAAATATTTCATTTTCTATTCATATCTTATTAAGTATTTATAAATTTCGTCATAGTTTATTCTAAAATTATACTGAAATACTATAGAGTATTGTTACAAGCTACTCCTTCATAATGTTTTCTTTTCTCTGGATTTGACATCTTTCTTTCTTTTTTTCTATTCTTCTTATTATTACAACTTGTGATACATGTGATCGTATATATACGCTCGACCTTTCGTGTTTGGATGGTCCAAGCTAGGACTAGTTGTGTGTGTGTTTACATTAAATATAAAAAAGATTCTATTGGAATATACCGTTGATAAGTATATTTAAAAGACAGAATATATATTTTACAAATAATTGTAATAAAATAGATTGATTAATCAATTTTATTTAAATGAAAAAATATGATCGATTGAAAGAAAAAGAGCAGCACTTTATTCTACATTTAGTTCGTCTTATTGATGAACTACCAAGTTTTCCAGAATGCTTATAACATGTTCTATTTTGCATATATTTCAACTTGGATAGATGATAAACATCTTAATTTTTTCAAAAAGATGTGCTGTAAAAAGTTCTACAAAAAAAAAATGCTGAAACAAATCGCTACTGATATCCTGTAATAATTTTCCTGGGAAGTCTTGACTAGAGAATTAAAATAATAAACATATTTGGAAGACCTTTTAGAAAACACGATCTAAAAGAGCGTTGAAGTATTTAAAGATAGAAACTCGCATCCATTCCCTTCCTTCCACAGACCGTGACAGATAGGCATTTGAGAGCATCACATGGTGTGAGAGACAGCTTCAATGCACTTTCACATGTCATGTATAACTCAAGTTTAGCTAAAATATTTTATTTTGCAATAAGAATTTGCTCATAAAACTGTTGTAAAACTTTTGACAGTGCATCTTTTGAAAAAGAAATTATCAAGATTCTATCATTTTTCTATACGAAGATATTTGGAAAACACATCATGCTACAAACATTTTTGAACACTCAATAACAGCATTATAGAAATATATTTATATATACGATACCATTTACATATAAGTAGAAGAATCGTGTTTAAACATTAGTATTTATTTAAAAAAAGCTATGAAAATAATTATTTTCTTTCTAGTTTTAAGAAAAGAGAAATATGTCAGAAACATTTGTAATTTAAAATTTAATTTCACGAGAAGAATTTTAGGTATTTGTGATTAATGAACTCTGCAAATAAGTTATTTTTTTCATTTGTCATAAAACATTCGTTTTTCTTCAAGTATTTTAAAAATAAATATTTAGTTTTAAATAATTTTTTTATTTTTGTAATAAGATCTAGTTCATGCATTGATATACTGTTGATATCAGATATTATTATTCGATAATGTCACTCTCGATCGTTTACGTTTTTTTGATGAAATGCTTTGTTGTGGTTCTTTTTTCAATGGTACAATCGAATGAGATGATACAATTGGCATAGGTGATAATGCAGTAGGTAGTGGAGTTTCTTCATCTTAAAAATTTTTATAGAATTATAGTAGTGAGGAGAAGTCTCGACTCTAGAGGATTTCAGTTATTACAGATGCTGAAAGTCGGAAAATTTATATGCACATACTTCGGCAAAATTATCGATCTTAAGTGACTATTTTACTATGAGGGTTGGTGTAAAGGAGGATCATTTCGTATCCTTTTGGATGATGGCAAGGTAGTAATTCAATAGATGGAGTTCAAACTTTAAAAGAATCTTTTTCTGTAAGTAAATACCAGTGTTTACAATTTTCGTATTCGAACTGTGTAATGATACGAAATGACATAGCTATGATCGTCGTATTGATGATTTTCACGTTTTCAAGACATGAAAAATGTTAGTATTCGAGAAAATGAAGACACATCTTTTGGATGAAGAAAGCAAGGTCATAGATAGAATCTCATTGGCATGCAAAAAACATCAAGAATTAACCGTGTACCCGGTAAAATGTGGCACAAAATCAATCATACAGTGCTTTTTTAGGTTAAATAGCTGCATATGAAAAACAGTATTATTGATCATGATTTTCTATTTATTGAAGCAGAATTATATCTTTAATCTACATACTTTATGAAGTATATGCACATCTATGTTCCCACTTCCAGCATCTACAGGATATCTCAAAAGACATGTCCAATTAAGAAATGCATGCAATTCCATTACTAAACAAGCTTAACCTAATATCATCTTTTTATTTTGAAAATGGGAGGTTATAAAGTTTTTTTTTTCCTCTCTAATACAAAGGCCATAAATTCCTCTTAAGAGTGTATCACTTTTGACTGTAATAGAACAAGTTAATATTTTTCTAATAGCAGAAAGCAGCATACAGCATTTATTCATGTATTTATATCTATTTTTGTTGCAATTGTAAACCCGAAATGGTTGAAATCTCTTATGCATGTTATACAGTCATTCAGTTGAATATTTTATGATAGAATTACCTAGCTAAAACATTCCAAAGAGTAGTTTTGTTATTGAGAAAGCCAAAACTTTAACATCCTATGAGATAAACATGTCAAATGTTTTCATAGTTTTTATCGTCATAATACATTGCATTATTGTGTTCTTTCTATATGAATACAAAAGAATGAATATTAATAAAGTATTTCTAAAAGATTTCAATGATGCACAATTCATAATTACGACAAAAAGTAGTATAGATCCATGAATAAACGCTATATACTGCTTTCTGCTATTGAAACAATATATTATTAGTAATTTGTGCAAATAGCACGAACACTAAGCTTTGTACGATCGCATATAAGCCATACTTACGAATACCCTGGTTGTACAAGCCATCGTAAAAAGCACCAGCAGTAAATGCGAAAAAATGACTTCTCTCCTCCCTTTACACGAACCCCTAGAATCTCTCTTATTATTCCTGTAGAATACTCACAGAACTCCATAACTTACATTCTGACTCGAATGTACGTCATCCTCGTAAAACTTTGTTCACAGAACTTTTCACTGAAAACTTCCGAGACCATAATAAATATATCTATATGTACACACGAACACCGCCAGAAACATTTGATCTACTTATTGATATATTATTCAAATCTCTCGCAAATACAATTATTGTGAATACATCTTATCATATGAAAAAATAGGTTAGTAGTATGTAAACAATAGACAGTTCATATCCAACAATATCGACAAAAAAAACACAGAAATATTTACTAATGTTCAATAATACGAAGTTCAAGTTGCTCATCATTCCCGTTTTTTTGCATTGTGAAGAGCAGTCGTATTTTTCTTACATACATCACGTATATATTTTTTTTAACGTCATCCTCTCTATTGGCAAGAGGGCACTGATGATAGATAAAAATAATGAATTTAATAATTACTCTAATAGGTGTTATCGTACAACTGATGTACATCAATTGCAGGAACAAATTTTCATATCAAGTGTTCAAGTAGACTAGATATTAAACTTTCTATTAGAATGTTTGGAAACAGCATTAAATGTGCACAGATATTTTCAAAAGGATTATTCTAATCAACAGCAACCTAATTCTACACTCAAACGTGGTCATCCTCTAGACAACAGTGAAAGATATTCTGATAATGAGAATAGTCAGCGTCAATGTTTTAGAAAAAGATTTCAACAAAGTAAAGAAAAAGATTCTAATGCTGTAACACAAATTACAACTCAATCTCAACAACAGTTGATTTCATCATCGTTAAATGTTCAATAAGCAACAATTTTAAATGTTAATCAACTTAAATCTATCTACTTCGATCAACTGCAACGTGCGATATTCTTTAATTTGCCATGCTCTCATATACAATGGGCACCGGACACTATGACCGTGATAGTATTCTATCAGCTATTCATGCAAGTGATCTAATATTGAAAGAATTACAAAAAAATGATGTTAAAGCTAATCGATTCACGTTAGTTGATTGGACAGATAAAAAATCAAAACTTGGTATGAATAATAAAGAAGATTATGCAACTCTCGTTGCAATCGGTAATTCGGTTATTAAAATAAATGGTATCGACATTGAAGTTATAAAACCGAAATTTTTATTAGACTCATTTGTCCTCATAGTTCGATATGATCCACGTGAACTAGATGACGAATTTGTTACAAATGAAATGCAACGTACAATTGTTTCAACTGATTGTACATCTATTTCAGAGAGAAGCTGAGTTGTAACATTATCTTAGACGATATCACGTACTAACTCGGTCTATATTCATTTTTCCTAAACTGTCCCAATTTCGTCAAAGACAATCAAAGACAAGATTAGTAGCGAAACGATATCGGCTGTCATATATCGTTTAAATTAAATAATTTTTAGATTAATTTTTAGTCAATAATAAGAATTATTGATAATGTTAAATAATTAATATAATAGATGTGTTTGAGTATTATAAATACAACAATTGAATCATGTTAGATAATTTGGATTATTTGATTCATTTCAGTTATTTTTTAGAAAGAACTACATATGATAGTAACTTGAACTTCATATTATTAAACATTAGCAAATATTAATGTATTCTTTATCGATATTGTTGGTTATGAACTGCTGTTAGCGATGTAGAGAGTGAGGCATCGCTAATGAGTCAGAGTATTCTTTTACACATTCAAAAAAGAATGTTATCTTTCGAAATAACATTCTTTTTCGTTCGTCTTCTTCTTTTTCTTTTTTTCTTGAGTCATGCCTATTCATTATTCTTTTTCTTTTGGTTGGAGTTATTATTCTTTTTCTTTTTCTTTTTTTGGATGGATTATCATTTTTTAGTCTCTTGTATTCTCAATATATCTATTCGAACGCAGGTCGACAGTTTAGTTCATCTTTTCCGAGGTCTATAGGGATTAGAGCTCACAACTGCCTATTATTTACATTTTAACACAACTTTTATCGTATTTTAGTAGCTATTTTGAAATGTTTTTCACAATACTGAAGCATTTTTTGATAAAATACATAAGAATAAGAAAGTATTTCGAACTTTATATTAGAGATTAAATTTTTATCTTTTTCATGATGTTAGTGTATACATGTTGGGTGCATTTGATTGTTTATCTAATTCAGTCACATATTACTAGATTTTTCTCATCTTTAATAAGAGAGATAATGATTGTTCGTATTAAAAGAGCAGTTTCTTTTACAATAGGTCATACAAAGTGGGTATTCGTTCTGTCCGTAAAAATTACTAATATCTGAAAAATATTTACTTTTTCTATTACCATCAGAAGTTATACACTTTTAAGGGTATTTATGATTTTTATATTAGACAAAAACAAAACCTTATACACTTCTCGTTTAAGGAAATAGATAATATTAGATTAAGCTTATTTAGTAATGGAATTACTATGCATTTCTTAAGTGAATATGACTTTTGGATCATCCTGTATAATAGTTGAGATCATTTATCGCCAAGACTTTTGTCTACCACTGTGGAAAATAATTAGCTATGCCATTAATTTACTTGTAGAATGTTCAAAAGAACCAATACCAAGTGCTCTGGCATATCTTTAAATAACTATAATAACAGACCTATTTAATGAATTGAAAGCACTTACTCTTCGCCATAATAAACAAATAGCTAAAAGATGGAATTTAATTAACAATATATTTTTTTTTAAATAAAATATTATTCTACTTCTTCGCCTGCTTTAATATCACGTGATGTTCGATAATAAAGTTCACCATTATATTGAATTGCTACTAAATTTTCATCTTCTTGTTTAATTGGACAATTGACATATCTACGATAATCGTTTTTTTTTCTATTACTTTTAGATTAATAACTTTTATTTTACCTAAGCCAATTACTACGATATGGATCACTCGCATCTATATAATTATAAACATTACCTTCAGCATCTTCAATAGTCCATGCCTATAACAAATAAATGAAAATATCTTTTAAAATTTTATTTCATTATTTACATAACCAGATTGATTAGCTCGTTCAGCTGATCGATGTCGTTCACCAGTGTATGGTCCAAAAAATGTATTTTTAAAAAATTCTTTCATAGCAAATACTCCTAATCCAGCACCCAAAATATTTGAATTTGCAATTTTTAGTCCAATTGGAACAGTATACTTTGCATGATCAGCCTATTTTACATATAAATAAAACGAAATCTATATATATAAATTAAATTTATTTACATGCCGATTAATTTCATATGTTTGACATCCTTGTGGACATAAACTTTTATTATATGTCTTACAATTATCACAATCTTTTATTTTTATAAAATAAATAAAATTTATTGAATATATATTTATATTAAATCTTACAAAGATAATTATCAGATAATAAACGTTTTCTTGGACGAATATTTCTTTCACCAAAATTTGTTTTGGAAATTTTTTCTATTATTTGTCGTTGTTTCTTTTTATGATTATATTCTTTATAAATAAAGAAATTATTTTTTAAATAATTCAATATTATTAAGAAAAAAAAAACCAATACTTGATTTTTCTTGTTTGGTCATTATTAAAATAATTATATTTACAAAATTATATACATATTTATAATAACTAACAAAAACAATAAAATAAAATATAATTCTAATTATTCAATTGCAAAAAAATATTAATAGACAAATGAATTATTATTTTCATAGGCGCGATTACGAAGTTTTTATTATTCCATATGTTTTTTTGTAATTATTTTTATTGAAAAAGGAATTTAAAACAAGGAAATGACTATGCATATAGCTAATAGGCTATGTACACACAATTATATATAGCTGACTGACTATGTACACGCAGATTGATATAACCAACCTATCAGTAAATATAAAGTCATATTATAAACTTATATGTATTTCTTTATTCATATAAACTGAATGTCTTATCCTAATTTATACGCATTTTTGGTGTTTCTTCTCAATGATTGTGAAGGAAATGGTTGAATTGTATTACTTTCAATGGAATACATGAAAGTTATTTAGTGTCAGCGCTTCATTTTCTTATCGATCAGTTGCAAAATGAAAAATTTTATGTTTCTCGAAGTTAATTATGCAAAAAATAGGAAATAGAAAAATATAAAAAGTCAAATAGCTTGCTAGCTGAGAATAGAACCTTCATTATGGTAAACTGATTAATCTTTACTTTAATCTTTTTTCTCTATTGAGCTTATTAATAATCTCACAAAATACATGAAATAAATTCTTAATTTTATAATCAAATGGATCGATTTAATATAATCTCATTTATTGTACGAGATAAATACTATTAAAACATTAAAAAAGTCTCTCATACTTCAATCAGAAAAATAGGGCGGGATAAAGATTCATTTTTTACAAAGTAATTTAATAATTGGGAGCACTGAGTAAGAATTTAACAATTGATGCATTAATTACTATCAACCTGTAAATATTAAACATTCTTCAATGAAATATAATAACAAAATAATGAGAGAATTATTTAATCATTTAGATATCAAAATGTAATGTATATATGCCATCATTGTTATTCTTTAAGAAGACATGAAAGATAGATCAAGACCAAATCAAGAATCGGCTTGATTATATTGAGAATTTTATTTTAAAATAAAACATAATGCAGGATTAAATAAATTATTTTTATGAAGAGTAAAAATTTAACTCATATTCGTTTGATAGATGAGAAAAATTATAAGAATTATTTAATTGTCAAAAATAAAGAATTAAAAGAAACTAAACAAGCATATAGATTATGTAAAATGTTTCATCAATGCGAATGCTTCTACACATAATAATCGAAAATTAATCAGTGAGAAATACGATATTATTTTAACAAAAATTAATATTTATTCTAATTGGATAACAAAGTGATACTGAAATAAGACATTTGATTTATACGAATAAGCAAATACATATAACTTTATAATATGACTTCATATTTGCTGCTAAGTTAGTTATTCTAACTTATGTGTGCATAGTCAGTCAGCTATATACAATTGTGTGTACATAGACTGCTAGCTATGTATACATATGTGCATATAGACATATTCTAAAAACAAATAGGATCATTCTTCCTTTTAAAATATTATGAAGGTCTTGGCTAAATGACCTTTTAATTTTAAAGTCTATTATACAGAGTGTTCAAAAAAGAAAGCGTCTTTCCTTTCAGATGTTTATTTCTTTCCTTCTTGATTTCACTTTTTGATCCAGTTACATTTATTACAGATAGAGCTATTTTCATTTTGAAAACGTTCCAATGTAACTAAAGAGAAACAATAAACTTATTAAAAATGAAATCTCTGCTGAAACGATATACTTCCATTCGAAACCAAAAGTTATCTCTTGCTAACATGTACTTTTCATTTGAAATTTAGAATAGCTATTTAAGTAGAAACTCATGTTCATTTCAACAAAAATTGAAGTGGAAGATTATTTTTTGCAAAAACTTTTAAACAGATTGACAAATAGAACTGCGGTTTTCACCGTTGGAAAAAAGGAATGAAGATGCATCGAAATCGATATGAAAAGATTTTTCGTACTACTTTTCTAAAAGTTTTACATAAAGCTTTAGAATAACAGTATACCTTTCATGGTCGCGATATTAATTTATTAATTTTTAGGAGTGCGCTAGAACCACTAAATGAAGCAATACAAAACTATGTAAAGACTATTCATAACTATTATCATTAAGATGTTTTAGTCAACAAAGCCTAACTTACCACGTCATTTTTTTAACGTATGAAAAAAAAATCAAATTTTTGAAAACAATTCACTAAAAACTTTTAGGAGAGTAATGAGAAAAATCTTTTTATTTCGATTTCAATGCGTCTTCATCTCCCCTTTCCAATGATGAAAACCGCAGCTCTCATAGATCAGTCTGTTCAAAAGTTGTTCAAAACATATTCATCCACCTGGTGTTTTGGTGTGGGCATTAATATATTCGTTGTGGCAAAGTGTGAAACAAAAATAAATTGTTCATTAAAGAGTTTTCTTTGTTTTTATGTAAGAGTGAATCCATGAAGATCCTACCACTTTTTTGGAAGAAGTTTTTTTTGATTTTGTTTTCGTCCAAAATGCCGGTATGATCTAGAAAACACTTTTGGTGAAAAACAAATCACACTCTTTCTATTGAAAATCCTGAGTTTTAGGTCATTTTCTCTGAATACAACAGTGACAGTAGTTCACTAGCATAAATGACGATTAATTTGAGGGATATTCTTCTTTCTCAAAGAATGCAACGACTATAATCATAGTATGGTCTCAAGACAGTGTCGAGCTAATGACTTTGCCCAAATAACTAGGAGAAATGCCGATAGGTCGTTGCACAGAAGTCAGATTTCAGTATCAAAGGAAGCAACACTATGGATTGATAAATTTTCGATCTCGTTACAAGAACATCTTTAGATGTGAAGTATTCTGTACAAACATCGTGATTTTAAACGAATAAGACTACGAGATGAATCACCGAATTTCGAACATCAGGTAAAGAAGAACGTTTTCTTTTATTCCTTATTACCCATTTCGGTTTAGGCACAATACAAGGAATTCGAACAATGCATGAATTCCAACCGATTCGCGATACAACGATTCAATGCCGTTTGATATGTCGATCAACACAGATCAGAACGTTTTCATTTAAATAAATTTCTCTTTCATGTCCTTTCCAATCGATCACATTTTGTGCAATAGAACTTGGTAGTGATACCAGTACTCGGATACAATGAAGAACTCTCTTGATTTTCTCCCATACTACATTTATTCAGTCTCAGTTTCATGACTTAGAGCAAGGGGGAAATAACTGATTTTTTGATTGCTTTGATTGTCTGTTGATTGCTAATGATTGTCAATGATTGCTAATGATTGTCTATGGTTGCAATCAACTTCTTGGATGGAAAAATAATGATTTGAAGGTTTTATCGTAGTTATAGGTTTTTTGTACTAAGTTACCAAAGTGCTTCATTCGCTTAACTAACAAATTCTTAAAGGAAAAGCGAATAGACCAACAAGGAGAATAAAATAAATTTCTCTGAAATTTTTCGTCAGTAAAGAGAAAAATAAGAGACATTTTTAATGCTAATTGAAACAAGTTTCAACGATTGCTTTAACAAAATAAAGAGAACTCATGAACATACGATGTAAAAAGAAATGAGAGAGAAATTAACTTCATTTATTACGAATCATGATATGTTTTAAACGACTTGAAGACAAATTTGACGTATCTTTTGACAGAAGACAAGTTGCTGCTTGTTTGAGCAAGTATTTTCTTACAACTTTAATGTCCACAACAAAATATGAGTTAACCAGGGTAGGA
>JAJEKB010020228.1:0-10840 GCA_022393335.1 Macrotrachela quadricornifera
TTTGCTGCATGAAAACGAGATCATTACTTATGAGACACCCTTTATATTCCTTCACTGTCAAAACAGTTTGTCATTATTTGTGCATCGTTTTGT
Source organism: Macrotrachela quadricornifera (assembly GCA_022393335.1). Taxonomy (NCBI): domain Eukaryota; kingdom Metazoa; phylum Rotifera; class Eurotatoria; order Philodinida; family Philodinidae; genus Macrotrachela; species Macrotrachela quadricornifera. Next base: position 94 of record JAJEKB010020228.1, read on the forward strand.
GGCCACGTTGCTTTTTATGACGATATTTTTGATGACGTTATAAGTTTTATGACCTACATCAATTCGGTTGTTTGAGATAGGCTACATATACCTTCTCGCCATTGTAAAAAATTTATACATTTAACCTCTATGACAGAAAAGATGGCGTTCTTGTACTATCTATGTCAGACATTTGTATACAATTTACATTCGAAGAAAGAAAAAAAACTACAAAATCAAAAATTTTTTTTTCAATAGTTTTAATTTCAATGTGATATGATTCAATTCCTATCGTAACAGATAAAACATCTGATATAAAAAGACTGCAGACCGTCGAATATCAAAATTTAAAAAAAATGTGTTATAAATTAAAAAATATTGAATCTGATTTTCACATATGAATAGATAATGACATTATCAACATTTATTATTAGAAAATAAAGACGTATAGGGTTTTTGAGGATGAGGGTGAGGGTGTGAGTTAGATACGCCAACCAATGGTCATTAGCGGAGTTTTGATTGTAGATACGTTGATTCTGTGTATGGTATATTTTTGTAGTGGTGCTTAACGTTTATAATTTAATGAATTCTGTGAGTATTGGTTCAATCTGGATGAATCGGATTTCTTTTGTTTTATTGAAGTTTTTGTATTTTAATGTTAATGTCTTTTGTCTCGTGATAGGTTAGACGGCTGTAAATTCTTTTTAAGTTTGTCTGTCTGTTCCAACCAATCAGAAAACAGTAACGATTATACTGATAATAATAGGATGTAATAGTTCCTACAAATGTTTCCAAAAGCTTTTTGGGGTTGGGGAATCGAACAGTACCATTAATTTTTGAATTTTTTTAATTAATTTTTGTTACTAAAAGAAGGCTTTTTTACGAAATAACGATTTGTTTCATGGATCGGAGGAGATCATATAGCATAAAACGAGTTTATAGTTATATAGATATGCTCTTTTAAACTTTCTATGTATCTTTCTGTATCCAAGCCAATCTGAAAACGTTATCAACTAAGTAGATTAATATCAAAAGCTTGTAATATTCTAGTTGAAAACTATATGAAGAGTAATGGAGGATAAAGAATTCGCATCTGGAGTTAAATTTGTCGTTAGTAATAAGTTACCAAACAATTAGTAATTACTTTTACTTTTTTTTCCTATGAAATTCGATCCAAGATGATCACAGATCAATAAGTGAAAACCGAGTTGGTTTGCCAAATAGTTAATATTAAATAATATAAACTGTCTTCAGTAAAACTCCATCAAAGATAACTGACTGTGAGGAAGTGAAATCTGGAGATAGTTTTTCAACATTGGTAGGTATTAGATAATAATAAATTAGTAAATCATCGTTTCTAATCAAACTTGACTGACCGTTATCGAGCACAGAAAATACAAATTCGAAGTCAGTAAAAATGTTTGCGATCTATTTCTTAGCTTTCTTTGATAAACTGTTTGTTATTCTAAGCTTGACTCATGGATATTCGAGGATCGTGAATCTATGTTCGATATTGATTCTCATACAAACAGACGTCTTTGTTGATTACTATATGTCGGATGTTTGAGTGAGATTTGCACAAAAATCTGTAAAAACTGAAGTGACTGTTTGAAGTTCTGTTATTGAGTCTCCATAGATATCAACCGTAAAATTATATTCCAAAATAGATGAAGCTCTTTCCTAGAAAATATCCAGTACCTTTTTGAGAAGAGTTTAAATGAGATGCATCCATTAACTTCAAAGCTGAACTAATATCGGCCGATGTAGTGGTATTAAATATGCGAATGATTAGACGTTGATTTATAAGTTTTATCGTAAGTACAATAAATGAGGGTTGAGACACTGTAAAAAAATGGTGAATGATTGGATTCATGAAGTAAAATAAATCTTTGTCAGAGGTTTGACGTAAAAAGGACCTATTCATTAAAGAAATTCTCAATTCTAATATGGTATTATTTACTTGTTGTCGTTCCGAACATCATGCGTTTTTTCTTATATCAGGAGGTTATAACGAACAAATGCTGTGGGAAATCCCAATGAAAATTTGGGGTGAAATGTTGTATTCCTGTTTTCTTAATCAATGCACCATAAAACTGAAAAAATGCTATCTATGATGAGAAAATCGTGGGTATTTGATATTTTTCGCATTTAAGATTGATAATTTTGTTTTTAGAAATCATAAAATATGGGAGATTCGTTCAAACTGAGGTGACTCTAGCATCGTATTTGTCGATCATTTATCTATTAATGATTCTTGAAATAGATAGAATGAATTCAGTCGAACGTTACTTGTTATAATTGTGCTTTTTTTGATTTATACGCCTTTTTTAGAAATTATCATGATAATCTCTTTAAGAATATTGAAGTACAGAATCACTACTTTTTATTTGTACGAAGTAGTTAATTTGAAAATAATAAACATCTAGAAATGTAACTTTAGAAGTTATTGAATAGAGTAACACAATGGTTCTTTGCCAAAAAAAAACTACATTTCTACTTGATAATATTCTTTCGAACTACTTCTTTTTTCTACCAATCGCTAAATTTTGATGATGTTTTATGCATATTATTTCTACATGGAATAAACTAATAGAAATTCAGAGCTGTCAAATTATATAATCGTGTTCTAACACTAATGACACGGTCGAAGTAAGAAGGACATATCTATTCCTTTTTAGTAAAACATCAAAAAAAAAATAATCTAAACTAATATATTGAAAATTACAAAGAAAAGCAATATTTTTATCTTGAATAAAAATATGTTCTATATATTTTCTTATAAAATCATGCATAATATTTGTCGAATGTTAATCTATTACATATGATAATCGTTCTGGTCCTCTGTTAGTCTCTCAATATTCAACTCTATTTTTCGTCTGTCTGTATGCGATGGCGGTAAACAGTTTTCATAGACAGCTAGTGCTCGTTGATAATATTCAAGTGCTAATTTATGTTGATTGAGATGTTCATAACATTCACCAATATTAGTCAAACTTTTGCCAATATCTTGATGATTTGGTGATAGATATCTTTCACGTATTGAGCAACATTTTAGTTCATATGCTAGCGAGAATTCATATTGATCTTGTCTTCGTTCACATTCACTTAACAATAAAATAGTTTCAACAATAGATGAATCACCAAAATAGAGACTGGCTTCTCTTATCTGAAGACTTCTTGTATAATATTCAGTTGCACGATTAAAATCTCCTTTTATATAACAAATTAAACCATTCCATTGTAAATAACGAGCAATTTCAATATGATCAGTAGGATAATATTTTTCATAAATAATCAATGCTCGTTTATAAAATTCAAAAGATTCATCATATTTTCTTTGATGACTTAAACTACTACCAATTAAACTGAGTATTACAGCAATATCTGCATGACGAGATGGATAATATGTTTCATAGATAGTTAATGATTTTTGATAGAATTCTATAGCTTCAGCATATTTTCTTTGACTACTTCGAATATTACCCATATGATTAATACTATCAGCAATATTTAAATAAGAAGAAGGATAATGATTTTCTCGAATATCTAATGCACGTTGTTCATAAATAATTGCTTCATCATATTTTCCATGTTTATATAAAGCATTACTAATATTACCTAGAGTTGTAGCAATATCTGTCTGACGTGTTGGAGAATATGTCTCAAATAGTGATAATGCTCGTCCATAGAAATCGATTGCTTCATCATATTTTTCACGACCAATTTGAATATTACCCATATCATTTAAACTAACAGCAATATCAACATAATCTGATGAATGATAATTTTCTCGTATTTCTAATACTTTTTGTTGATATTTAAATGCTTCATCATATTTTTCTTGTTTATATAAAGCATTACTAATATTACCAATTGTAGTAGCAATATCTGTTTGATGAGATGAAAAATATTTTTCATAGATTATTAATGCTTGATGATAGAATTTGATAGCTTTATCATATTTTTTCTGGCTATTGTAAATATTACCCATATCAATTAGAGAAAGAGCAATTTCTACATTAACAGATGAATAATATTTTTCTCGAATATCTAGTGCTCGTTGTTGATAATCAATTGCTCGATCATATTTTTTCTGTTTGCAAAAAATATGACTAATATTACTAAGAGTAGTAGCAATATCTGCATGTCGAGATGAAGAATATTTTTCATAGAATAATAATGCTTGTTGATAAAATTTAATAGCTTCATCATATTTTTCTTGACCATTTAAAATATTACCCATATGATTAAAACTATTAGCAATACTTACATATGAAGAAGGATAATAATTTTCACGAATATTTAATGCTCGTTGTTGATAATCAAATGCTTGATCATATTTTTTTTGTTTAAAAAAAACATCACCAATATTAGCAAGAACAGTTGCAATATCAGCTTGACGAGATGGAGAATATTTTTCATATAAAAATAAAGCTCGTTCATAAAAATTCATAGCTTCATCATATTTTTCTTGACTAATTCGTATATTACCTAAATTATTAAGACTAAGAGCAATATCAGTATAAATAGATGAATAATGAATTTCTCGAATTTCTAATACACGTTGTTGATATTCAAATGCTTCATCATATTTTTCTTGTTTATATAGTGCATTACTAATATCAGTAAGAGTAGTAGCTATTTCTGCATAACGTGATGGAGTATGTTTTTGATAAATTTCTAATGCTTTTTGATAGTAAACAATAGCTTCATTATATTTTCGTTGATCATTTCGAACATTACCCATATGTCCAAGACAATCGGCAATATTCATATAATCAGATGGATAATAATTTTCTTGAATATTTAATGCTCGTTGTTGATATTCAAATGCTTCATCATATTTTCCTTGATGACTTAAACTACGACCAATATTACTAAGAATTGTAGCAACATCAGAACGACGAGATGATGAATATTTTTCATAAATTGTTAATGCTTGTAGATAAAAGTCAACAGATTGATCATATTTTCCTTGACTACTTAAAATATTACCCATATGATTAAGACTATTAGCTGTATGAGAATTATCTGATTTATAATATATTTTTTGAATTTTTAATGCTTTTTCATGATATTCAAATGCTTCATTAGATCTTCCTAATCTATATAAATTCTTCCCAATATCATTAAGACAATTTGCATAATTAATATGATCAGATGTATGATATATCTTATATATTTCACTTGCTCGTTGATGATAATCTATAGCTTTTTCATAGTCTTTTTGATCACTAAGAATATTTCCAATATGACTAAGACTATGTGCAATAATAATATTACCCAATGGATAATAATTTTCTTGCATAATTAATGCTTGTTGATAAGAATCAAATGCTTCCTTATATTTTCCTTGTTTTCTTAAAGTATTACCAATATAATTAAGATTTTGTGCAATATGACCATAATAAGATGAATAATATGTTTCTTGCATAATTAATGCTTGTCTATAAAAATCAAGAGATTTATCATAAGATTTTTTTCCATTTAAATATACATAACCAATATTATTTAAAGTACAAACAATATTTAAATGACCAGGAAAATAATATTTTTTTTGTATATCTAATACTTGTTGATAGAAATCTATAGCTTCATCATATTTACCTTGTCCATATTTAATACTACCTATTCTACTAAGACTAAAAGATATATCAATATGACCATATGGATAATATTTTTTTTGTATTGTTAATGCTCGTTGAATCATATCAGTTGCTTCTTCATATTTTTTTTTTTGATAAAGTATATCACAAATATTACTTAAAGTAGAAGCAATATACACATGACCTAATGGAAAATATTTTTCATAAATAAACATTGCTTGTTGATGATAATCATATGCTTCATCATATTTTTCTTGTTCAGTTAAAATACAACCAATATTATTCAAACTAGCAGCAATATCAATATGAAAATCAAGAAAATATTTCTTTCGTATTGTTAATGATTGTTGAAGAAAATCTAATGCTTCATCATTTTTTAATTTTTGATAATATATAAGACCAATATTTTCTAAATTAATAGCAATATGTTCATGATTAGAATTATAATATTCCTTATGTATTGCTAATGCTTGTTGATGATAATTATATGCTTCATCATATTTTCCTTGTAAATATAATATTTCACCAATTCGAGAAAGTACATCAGAAGAATCTTTAATACGAATTGGTTTAGTTTGAATCATTCGATCATAGGATCGATCATAATATTTTCGTGCTTCAATCCATTCACCTTTCCAATGATAAGTTAAACCAATACTATATTCTATCCATGCTAAATCTTCATTATATGAATTATTAAATAAATATTTGAAATATTTTTGTGATTGATCCCATTGACTCATATCACATATTAATTGACCAAATATAATTGGAATACTTAAATGATTAATTTGATGATGTATATCATTAATATATTTTTGTATAATAGTTTGACCATTATTAATTGCAATCATTTTAATAAACCATATTTGTTCACGTTGTTCAATATTTTCTATTCGAAATGTTGTATTTAAATTAAATAGAATTTCTTCGTTAGATGATGATTCATTGAATTGAGTTATATCAGTAAAGATAATACTATTACCAAGTTCTTGTATATTACATTTAATTTCAAGAATAATAGAAATATAATCAGTTAATTTAGTAGATTGTGTAACAGAATTTAATACAGATGAAAGTAAACGATTTGCTATTAAAAATTCTTTCATAGAAATAAGTTTAGTTTTATTTTTTTTTAATATTTCAAATTCATCATTTGTTACTTTCATTTCACGATATACAATTAAAGTTTGATTATTATTTTCAATGATATGTTGATGTTCATATATAAGATTTTCTATAAAATCACTTAAAAAATATCTTAATGTATAAAGTTGAATAGTATCTTCTGTTTGTAATGCTTTATTAATAATTTTTCTAAGAAATGAATTATTTAAATACCATTGAATAGCTTGTTTTGATTTATATTCATGTTCAAATTTATCAATAGATGCAAGTTCTTTTACATTTCCTTGATAATACTGACGACATGTATCAATCATTTGTTTTTTAGATTTTTTATCATGTTTTAAATGTAAAATAACATTATGAAGAAGATGAAGCCAAAGAAAATTACTTGATTGTTTTGATAAATCTTTAGTATTAAATTCTTCTTGATCAAAAAAACACCATGTTTGTAAATTTTTCTTAATATGATTAATTTGTTCTTGAATTGATAAATATAATAAATGAAATTGATTATAAATACCAATTATTTTTGAATATTCAAGAAATAAATTTTGATAATGATTCAGTTTTGAAGAATATATAAAAATTGAATTAATTTGATATAGATTAATAATATGAGGAAAGATTTGAGAAGTATATGAATCAGAAATGATTAAAAATATTGTATTAGTTTCATTTGATTCAATAAAACGAATACATTGGTCGATTTCAGTATAAAATATAACATAATCATTAATTTGATGTAATTGAATTTTTATATCTTCGATATTATTATCATTATGATCGAAACAAATAAGAATGATATATTCTTTATTTTTATTTATTATTTCATATTGTGATTTTAATACAGGAGAATTTACTTCATTTAATAATGATATTTCCATAATGATATATGTAATATTGTTTCTGAAAGAAAATATGAAATTTATTTAATTAAATTATAACGAATTTTTATTATATAAAAAAAAAAGAATGATTTTATGAGTACTTACAAGCAAATAGTAAGACTAATAGATCATTTTGTTTTTTCATATGATGCGTATTTATGTTTTGCTTGTATATCATTATAAATCAGTATTTTTTTTTTCTAACGAAATAGGTTTATTGACGTACAGAACGAAAACATTACATAGTTTGCAAGGTGAGCATAACAAGAAAAATAGAAAAAAAGGTGTATTATCATCATTCTTCATGTTGTATTCATTTGCAAATCATAGGTTTTATCTTTCTGTTTTTTTTTCTTTTATTTATTTTGTTTTTATTTCCTTGTTATGTGTTAAGTGTACATTAGAATGAAAAAATAATTCTTAGTTCATGCAAAATTTTGATTGAAAATTATTCTATTGTATTTAGTTTTCGATACTTTTAGGAATCAGATGAGCAAAAATTTAGTAATATCAAATAATTTCATGTGTAAATTTGGTTCGAAATCAAATACACATACTGTATACTTGAGGTTGACATTGAAGATAATAATGTCTGCTCAAACTGATGTTTTTATTGGACAATTCAGGTGAGAATATAGAAGCTATAGTCAATAAAGTATCAAAATTTTCATTCTTGTATTTATGATATAATATCGAATATGATGCTTGTTCGTCTTGAATACATAACGTGCAGGTCTAGGAATCGGAAGTTTAAAATTATCAGTTTTGAAACATGTTATTATCATTCTGTAGAATATGGTGTAAAGTATAGGCAAGTACATTTTATTTTTTTATCTCATTCGTAGCTGTCGTGGAGTCCACTTTGACCCAATTCAGTTCTCTAAGAAAATGTTTTTTGAGATGTTCATTTTCATGGATTGTTAACTTCTAATAAATGCACATAATGAGTCATTTTTTTCTGACCAACTGAATAATCACTCAAATTACTTTTCTGTTCTCTTTTATATTATGCGAAGCATGTGCAGAAAAAAATGAAGGAAGTTTTCAGCGTTTTTCTCCCCTATTCTTTTCTCTCTACCGTTTTGTATGTATGAATACGACCGAAATTTTGGAACAGTTCACATACTGTTTGAAGTAACCGATACGGTAGATAGTACAAACTCGCTGATCACAAGCTCGAAGAAAAAGAATGATCTACGCGCCATGTCCGCAGACGGTGCACTGACTGCTATGCAAAGAGACAAGCCAGTTGTGTGGCAGTAAAAAAGTAAAGGACTCAAATAAAGTACTAAAAGTAGTACAGTTGACTCCTTATATTTAGCCTCCTACTTAAGAAAAAAGCAAAAGAAAATGCTTTCTTATACAGCTTTTCGTTAAACTATAGCGTAGCCTACCAGTGGGCTACATCGTGTCGAATGTGCTAATGTTATTGGAGCATAATATTTTAATAAAAAACCATGAATATATCTAATATCAGTTGTAAATTAACTGATATTGAACTTAAAATACCTTCTGTATGTTTGAATCCTTCATCCTATTTTTGCTGAATTTCTATGATTTCCTTTCTTAAAAAACAATTTTTTCGACAAATCGAATTTTTCAAAAATGAAATTAGATACATTTAAATGAAAAGTTTTAAAATAATTATATTTTCTTGTTAGGCATAAAATTTATTTAATATTCGGGACAACTAATTATTGTTTTATTTAAACAATCTTTAGATTTCCATCGAATACATGTACTTGTTTTGATAATTGGTCAATGTTCTCATACCATCAGAATGAGTAGTAGCTATTTAGATGTTCGATTTAGATTCACGCTTTTTTTTTATTGAAAACATTATTTTGACTAATATCCGATTCAGATGATGAATATTAATTACATTTTTTATGATCATTACTTAGCATTTATATGGAAATTTCATTCCGGAAAAAACAAAATTTGTATCTATTTGGATTAGTAAAAGATGATTTTAAAGCTTTTTTGATTCTATGGAAGTTTTTTACAAACATTTATATTTGATGATTGTTCGATTTTATTCTCAAATTATTTTCTTATCATAAATGCAAAGAAAAATTTTATTTTGAGGAAGAATTTCGAAAGATATTTCACAACGATAGAATTTTGATTGAACCGCCCAAAATGAGACGACCCCCTGTTCTCAAGTAAGGTTTCCGACCGAAATATTCTATTTGTGATATATGAATAAAAGTCGTTTTCTCTAGTATTATCTACAAATATACCATTTTAATATCTGATAAGAGAAGTGAAAGATGTTTTACTTTGAATAATTTAAAAATATTTGTGGTATATTAACTTTAACTTACAAGAGAACATCTCCAGGTGTCCTCCTCCGATTTCAATGAATTTTTGTCCACAGATACTCCATAATGCCCTAGTCAAAATCCTAAAAGGGTTCGGGTACATATTGAGTTATAGCGAAATTACCAGATTTCCAAAATGTCTATTTCGAAAAATGCATGTTATATACACTATCTATGGAGAAGGACCTAAAATTTGAAAGTCCTATATCTCGACGAGATTTCGTTCAAAACTTGTAAATTTTTCTACACAAGCTAATCTAGTTGAGATCTTTGTATGCGCAGAGTTTCAAAACAAAATTCAAAAATACGATTTTTTCATACCTGAAGTCTCCCACAGGAATCTTTTCGAAATAGACATTTTGGAAATCTGGTTATTCCGCTATAGCTCAATATGCACTCGAATTCTTTTACGGTTTTGATTAGGGCACTATGGAGTATCTGTGGACAAAAATTCATTGAAATCGAAGGGAAACACCTGGTGATGTTTCCTCGTTAGTCATCTTCAGTTCTATGTGAACGGAATTTCAATAGAGATAGAAAGAATCACGGTAACAACGCACTTATTATTTTTTTATTTTGTCACTGATATACGTTATTCATAAGACAGGAAATTCGTGTAGTTCTTTTCTTTTATTTTATTGGATCCTTTGATAAACGAATACATGAATTTCTTCATGAAATAATGTCTATTGGTGATAGAATGAAAAAGTAATAAGTGAGTGAGTGATTCATCATTATTTTTCACTTCTATTTTGTTTACACTCTCTATGTATCCTTTTTATACCAACTCTTACGCATCGACATCCCGATGTTTCTTTTTTTT
>JAJEKB010020228.1:10850-43852 GCA_022393335.1 Macrotrachela quadricornifera
ATCGTGGAGGACATCTTGCACATAATGGTAGTCAACACTTGACTAGTATATTTATAAGAGAAAATAACGATCGCGATCTTGCTGAAGCCATTCATTGTATGGGAAATGGATCAAGTATTGTAGGAGTAAATAGTTATTAAAATAATTTAAATCTCGAAAAAAAGAAAATTTTAGGATACTTCATGTCTTGTTGTTATGGGTCAACACAAACGAATTGGTTTTGTTGCTGACAATAAGAAAACGGCAGAATTAATTGAATGTCTACGAAAACATTGTGATATCCTTGTTAAACATAAGTTATATGGTTTTGGTGAAATTGGAGCATTGTTAGAAAAGGAGTTCAAATTGCCAATAACTAAATTTGAAAGAAGTCCTTTGGATGGAGATAAAACATTAAAAAAAAAAATTATTTCATGTGAACTTGATATTCTAATTTTCTTCGTTGATCCATTAAGTTCTCATTCTAATACTGCTGATGTACAAGAACTACTTGGTTTAGCTCAAGTTTATGGTATTGTCCATGCAAAGACTATTGCTGCTGTTGATTTTATACTTACTTCAAAAGTGATGAATGAAACTCATGTACGAAGAATAGAACAAGGTCAACCATCAGAATTAAAATAGAACAATTTATTTGATGATTAAAGTATTTTTATAATTGTAGTCTAAAAGAAAAGAGTTATTTAATGATTAGTTTTTGTTGATGTTTGCATTTCAAACATGTTTGTTAACTCTGAGTTTTCATTATCTTTGAAGGTCAGGATGAAGATGCGTCAAGCAACCATAATACATTTCGATCCTGCTAGAGACCTTATCAAATGGTTTTATCATAAAAGTTTATAGAAATTCTATTCAAAGTGATTCGAAAATGACAAACAAGACACAAATAGATTACATACCTACAAAAGGACGTGAGTAGAGGTAGGACTTTAACTTTCAACTTTAATTAAAGTGTTTTTAAAGTTAAAATGCCACCCATAGTTGAGTCAACTAATCCAGGAAGAGGCTACTAAGTGTTCAATCTCATATATTTTCAAAATCTAGTGTAGTATAGGTAATTTACCGTGCTGATTCCATATATCGCAATGCTTTACATCCCTAGATATAAAATGTCCTAGTTTTTCGAAAATTCATATTAAAATTGTTTTTGAGCTGTCCAGATCAAAGAGTAATTTCTGAAAGTTTCTTTATGCAAAAGTTTTTTGTCTATTTTCACTCATAAGATTTGTACTAAACTCATTTTTTTTATATTTTAAGTGAATGCTGTTATTGTCATGGCTTCCAGCCATGATACATCACTCTCTTCTCTTCTACAAGCTGTATATACATTCTTGAGTCATATACTCATGACTGGAATTCTTGAGTCATTCTCACATGATCGAGATTCCTGTGTCATTTGTATATTACAGCCTATATATACGTTTCGCTTCCTTTCTATTGTGTGTGTCTTCTCTCTTCCCAATAAACATCGTCTTCACAATGGTGCACTGGCCGTTCTACTGAACCACTGAACAGTAGATCGACTCACTCTCTCTTGTTCTTCCTGTTTATCTATTCCTCACCTGATCACAGTCACCCGTTCTACAGAATGTTTCCTCGTGAAATCACGACTACGACAGTATGGATGCGACATAAACTTCCATTATTCGCTCCACCGCCTCCCAATGGAGACAAGAAGTTGCGTCGAAAAATGCGGACTCTACTTATCAATGCGACAGACCAACAAATTGATGAAATTGTTCAAAACGAACGCGCTCGTCTTAACCTCAAATGGTGCTTTGACGAATATTTTGGTGGTCCGATACGGCATTTAATTTTGGGGAACATCGTTACGGCTAATGTTTTTGGTAATGTTCACCTTGCTTATATTGTCAATATTACTTCCTTTAGTATAACCCTCGTATCTGTTGATACACTTACTGTTCTTCCTGCAGTTGATCCCGACGATATTTATACAGCTGAGTACAGCCCATTCTTTGAACATTATTTACAGTGTCAACACGTCTATCACGCGCAGCATGTGCTTGATTGGTGGTGGAGACGTATTCAACGACGTCAGTACTTATATTTCTCTCCTCCTGATGGTATTTCAATATTGCCGATGTGCAGTGATGTCACATCTGATTGGCCTTTGGGCGAAGAAACATGGTTTACTCATGATATATTACCGCAACGCAGTCAACTTGTTCATTGTGCTAAAGAAGAGATTCCCTGTACTCCAACAATCAATGTCACTGAATGCATCATGCAGCCTCTGATAATCTTTTCTGATTTCTCTCCTATCACTAAAAAACAGTCGCTACACAGCGTTCATTACTCATATTCATATGGTGTGACAACATCTCGACGATGTCACTCTTCTATGTGGGTTGATAAAAAAAATCCTGTCGTCACAAATGGTAAACAATCATTTGTTTCAAAACTACGCCCGCACCAACAATTGCACCTTCTTGATTTCCCGTTATTTTCATCCAGCCCCGAAGGTCAAACCAGCAAATTATTTTTGGTCTCACTATTAATGATCTGCTTGGTTACTGCACTGTTCCTTCTGGTTAATAATCACGCTGAAGTTCCTTCACTAAACCGTAATTCCGACATGATACTCAATTCCTTATCCGGCTATAATGTTTATCCTCAACCATTCGGCTGTCCACTACTGCTCCCTCATATCAATAAATGGGATTGGTTTCGTGCGTTAGCGGTGCCTTAACTTGTCTCAATACCGATCGGCCGCAGAGTTAACATTTTGTGAACTCTGCAACTGTAGAATGGCTCTTGGTATACAGATGGAATACTGAACTTCTCCTGATTATGTTTTGATTTTTCCAGTCTTACCCTCTGAATCTTCTCTACACGTTGGCTTTGTTCATTCTCCTTTACTATGTGTGTCCTATATATCTGTTGATTTTACTCCTCTTAATAATCGGTACTTACAATGTGAAGCTAATCAAACTGAATGGCGTGGCAACATTCTTAGCTCAGTAACCCGATAATTCTTCCTCATCCATATTTAATACACTAATTGGTGAAACAACGTCGATATCACTCATGACTTTCAAGCACCTCTGGACACTAAGCTGATTCGACTTCACAGTTAGGCATTCCCTCTCTCTATGAATTTTCGTGTTGTATATTATACTGTCTCCTATCTCTTTGAATCCTCGCACTCCATCCTTATATTCCTTCATTTCTCGTTTCTGAACTCTCCTACTACTCCCGATTGCTGTTTACTTTCGTTCTTTCATTTTTTTTTCCTCTCTCGTCTCTCTATTCGATGCACTTTACGTGTCCTTGATACTCCACTAATCGGTGCTCACAAGGTGAAGCTAATCAAATAGAATGGTGTGGCAGCATTCTCACTTCACTCAATCGACGACTTTCCTATACAAATTTTCTTTAACTTGGTTCATTACATTCATTAGTAAATTAAGATCTATTTTACTCATGAACGACTTGGTACTGCGTCCACTCTATTTTCACAGCAAGTCGCTCTTATCTTTTACTATTATATTGCTTTCTTCTCTTTCCTCAATCCTTTGTACTCTTCGTATTTGTTATTTATTTTGCTTTTTCATTTCTTTCTTTTTTTTCTTTCTTTCGTTTTTTTCGATGCGCGTTGCGCATCTTCGTTGGTGGGGGAAGGTGTCATGGCTTCCAGCCATGATACATCACTCTCTTCTCTTCTACAAGCTGTATATACATTCTTGAGTCATATACTCATGACTGGAATTCTTGAGTCATTCTCATATGATCGAGATTCCTGTGTCATTTGTATATTACAGCCTATATATACGTTTCGCTTCCTTTCTATTGTGTGTGTCTTCTCTCTTCCCAATAAACATCGTCTTCACAGTTATATTTCTCTAACTATGTTTGCTATTATTACAGTTTCTAATATTGTCCATTATTAAAGATCTATTGACATTTGAAGGATATGCTACTTACTATTAGTATATTCATTTTTGGCTTTTGCACTTGTTCATATATATTTTGGAAGCGATGAATCCTGGCAATATTGTAGATTGTCTATCTAATTTAGTAAAAAAACAGTTTCCGTATGCATTCAATGTCACATGACTCGTAAAAAGAATAAAAATTACATAGTATTTATTTGAAACAAGTATAACAATTAATAGGTGTGAAAAGAAAAGCTAAATACGATACGAGAATGAAGTCGATAATAAAGCTTTTCATGATGAATGAAGAGATGAAAGATAACAAACGAGAAAGTTATGTCAATGCAAAAATTTGATCGAGTACGGGAAAAAGATCATGGAAGACGGTATAGCATAAATACAAGAGAATTTTAGCTCAAACATACGCAAGGATCATTAATAAAAAATGCTAACACTCGTATTTCTAACAAACACCTAATAAGTTATGGATCTAGGAAAACCAGATGAACTACACTAAAAGTGAAAGTGACACTAACACTTACCCACACTAATAATGCTTATAAACTATCTTCTAAGTTTGTTTTCTCTCAATTCATTTTTTTTGGGTCATTTTTAGAGGTTAAAGATCATGTTTGGTAGTAAAACTTAGGGCTAAAATTCGAAGATGAATATCAAACTTTTAAAAATATAATGTTATGGTAGAAGTTATCTTTTCTGTCATAAGTATGTTCTTCTTTCTCTTTGTTTATTTCATTCTATCACGACTATACTTCTTCTGTGTTCTTCTCACATGTGCAGTATATAACCGAAAGGGATTGTTAAGATAAGGGTAGTTTTTTGTTTTGAAAGAATAAACGAGCGAAAAAAGGACCTAACATACAATCTTTTACTCTTTTGTCTTGGCAGTTCATTCTAAAACATTTAATTTCAAAAATCTAAAATCCATTTTCGAGCTGTAATGTTAATTTGTATTATTAGGTTTGTCCTTCGATCCCTAAAAATAACTTTCAAAAATATAGATCAATGTTACTATCCAAGATTTAAATTATGACAGAAAACAAATTTAGAAGATAGTCTATAGGTACTAGTAGATATTAGCGGTTCCTCGGCTTTTAATGTGGTACGTCTAATTTTCTTAAGTTCGTAACTTGTTGAAACACTTTTATAAACATTCTTTTCATTTTCGCTCATTACAAATTTTGAATACTGACCATGTTAGCGTCATTCGCTAGAAATTTATTATTTGGAGAAGAAAAAAGCTTTTAGTGGCACAGTAGCTTCACAAAACGTAACAAACATGCATATACTTTATAGCCGGCTATCTCACTTTAGGGAAAAGAAGTACTCAGTCAAACATGAACATTTATAAAACGCGTGTATTGCAACACATGTCTCCAACACACACATGCAAATATAAATATTATAGGTTTCTAGTGAAATATGCGAGATCATACATAAGTCTGATGTTTACAGATACTTGTACGCACTGAACTTTCATGTTCATGCAAAATGTATGACTCGCATGGAAATATCTAAGCATCAATTGTGTCTATTCGCAGGATGATCAGACCTCCTCGAAATCTTGCAGAGCAATGCAAAATAATCCTATTTACGAAAATGAATAGTGAATCGATTCTGCATTGACATGTAAGATTTTACTATTTTCTAGTGTACACAGTATTCCATGCAAGAATTTAGTTTTTCATCGATATATATTTTTTATTTATTTCTCGTAAAAAAAAGTATAGACATGCGTGTCCGGTAGTTATCGGATGATCATCATATCCTTCAGTTTTCATTCTATTTCTAATGTAAATAGATAGCTGAATGTTGAAGAAGTTCGTCGAATAAAACAAAGCATGGATGTTCGAATTTTATCTCTGGAAAAACAACTACTGCGTGTTCATGCATGTTTATGACATGTGGTTCATTTTTGGATGCGTACTTTTCTTGAGCCCGAAATAAGAAATGAACCCAATGGTATGTTGTTCAGAGTTTACTTTAGTTTTTATTTAGTTTGAAGAAGAGAATCATATGAATATAATGAAAAATAAAGATAATCAACAGACTAAAGAAGATCAAAAGAATCTCAGATATATAAAAAAAAATATCACTTGTCAAAAGGAAAGATGAAAAATATATTATGTGCAAGAAAAGAAAAATCCAAGTATTTATGATTCACAGAAAAGGAAAAAACAAACATATATGAGTTAATAGGAGAATGAACGAAAATACCATATGATTATGTATGTGAAACGATAGCGAACGAATATTTTATTTGTTCGATTAAAAACTTCTATATACTTTCTTAAGATAAGGACTCAAAAGAAACAAACATTTTTTAGTAGGCTCAAATATTCCTAATTGGAGACTTTAAGAATCATTTTGCCTTCGTTGTCTGACCATTCTATTATTGTCTTGCATATACATGCAGAAAGTTCCATGCGTGTTTTCGCGAATATAGTGCCATCCATGACGCAGTCACATGCATGTACACGCACTTTTTTGATTTTTGTGTTTGTCTTGGGAGGAGCTATGCTTTTATGTTCATATGAGCCAAAGAATAAGACGAGAAACAGTGTTGAAAAGAATTTGTTTGAATCTTCTAATGCTATGATTACATGCTCATCATCAGATAAGTTAACATCATCTTTAGTTGCCTACAGACGTAATCATTGTTTTTTACATTCGGACGGTTGGTCCTATTGGAACGACACGTCTCTATACGATAAAGCCAATTGTAAAAATGATCATGTAATATGAATTCAGATTTTACAGAAAACTACTAGTGATTTACAACCGTTGGTCATTTATTATAATCATCAGATGAAAAAATTTATTAAAAAGATTTATAATAGATATGCACTAACCAATTTATTAGTATAGAGATACTACTATTTATCAGATCTGAAATATGTGCTGGTTTACACGAAATATTCAAATTTCTTTTTGCTGTCTATACTATATGTTAATTCGCAATTATTAAAGTCAATTTGAATAACTTATCTGTATCAAAAACTCTAGTTATGTTATCATATTGCAATGATCAACCTATACACTCATCCGCCAAGCTCATTTTTATTTATTTCTTATATACCATGCGCTTGTAATACGAGAGCGCGAAAATAATAGTCTTCACTGAAAAGTATGATTGACGAAACTCATGTCGAAAGGAACATTATCGTAAAAAAAGATCGCCGAATTTTTTCGATGATTTATTACCAACAACATTTACTTCAACGATCTAATTTTCGGCGATAATCTCTTTCGCTTACTTTTTGAATATTTATCGTAGATTTGAAATCTTTTTACATAATGTCTCAAAAGCATTGCTGATAGCTTCGATTATCGAAATAACGGTGGTAAAAAAACATTGAAAAAAGTATCGATGATATTAGTTTTGACAAAGAACATACTTACCTAATTACCTGATACATTTCAATTCAGTTACTAACTTAACTCTTAATTCAGCCCAGTTAATAATTTTATTTTTTGTAATAAAAATTAAATTCGTCAATAAACAGTATCGTTGATAGTGATATCGCCGAAATGTACATTATCAAATTTCGGCGATCTTTATTTCGACGATATGAATTTCAGCGAAGAACATACTTACCGAGAGCGCCATCTTCTAAGACAAGTATAGTTTATATATATTTAATTCACAACCAATCAACATTTTTAGTAGCTTCGGTTTTTTGTTTTAAATTCAGCCGATTAGAATTATCTCTCACTAGTTACTATTTCGTTTTGTCACTGATGTACGTCCTGTATAGGACAGAAAATGTGTCCATTCGTTTTCTACAAAGAATAACTACCTATGTGTTTTTATTCGTATCACTTTTTTTCTTTTTCATCACATTTTATCGATCTAGTATGTCAACTTATGAATTCATTGTGCTTCTGTGTTTGTCTATGTCATTCATTGTATTATTTAAACAAATAGTTGTGAATGTGTGAGATATTTTTTGTGAGCATTACTGGATGTAATAATAGAAGGAGTATAATTTAAAAAAGAAATTCGTTTTATTAGATCCTGAAATAAATATATATATGGAACTTTCCATTGAATAAGGTGGATCGATGAGAGAATCTAAAAGTGATTAATTGTTACTTTTCATCTCAATTTAGTTTGCACTTTATATGTATCATGTTTATTCCAACTCTGACGCATCGATACCTCCAAAGCTGGTTTTTTTTTCGTCTTATTGGTTGTTCTTTCATACCATGATATCAAAAAACAAATATATGGTTACAGCCTATATAATGATGACAAATATAATAGATATATTGTGCAATTACAAGAAACATGCAGTTATTGTATGTTTTGGTTGCTATGTACTTGTCAATGACTAATATTGGAATTTACCAAATATGATACTTTACTATTCCAACTTCCGTTTTCCTGACTATAAATATGAGTATTACTTAATATGATGATATTTTCTTTTAACATTAGAGTTCTGATAGTAACAGTTCTTAAATCAAATAACAGGTATGAAAATATGATGTAAAAATTAACTTGAATAGTTTTAATCAAAAATTTCTTATATATGCAAATACAATTCGTAAAATTTAAGAGTTTTTCTTCTATATTTTCTACATAAATATCACAAAAATAAAATCATTATAAATCAATTTTTATTTCTAGATAGATTATAATTTTTATTGATAAAAAAAATGGAAGAAAATAAAGCAGAATCTCAATCAAAGGATCAAATTCTTGCTCATTTTGAAGTAAAAACTTCTATTTTCACTATCTTCGATCTTAAATTATCTAATTTTAGTCTGTAACGGACTACAATACTGAAGACTCAATTCAATTTCTTGAGCAACACAAATGGAACTTGACTGTAAGTATAAAATCTTAGTCAACAACTTCAGATCGATTTTTTTAAACTGAACTTGATCATTAAATAAATTCATTGTCATTTGTTTTTTCAGGATGCCTTGCAAGAAGTATATGGAAAAGATAGTAAGATTTTGATTATTTTTTTTTCGTCTAATGATACTATGTTCTCTTGCATAGATCGTGGAGGACATCTTGCACATAATGGTAGTCAACACTTGACTAGTCTATTTATAAGAGAAAATAATGATCGTGATCTTGCTGAAGCCATTCATTGTTTGGAAAATGGAGTAAATATTGAAAAGGTAAATAGTCATTAAAATAATTTAAATCTCAAAAAAAAAAGAATTTTAGAATACTTCGAGTCTTGTTGTTATGGGTCAACACAAACGAATTGGTTTTGTTGCTGACAATAAAAGTATGGCTGAATTAATTGAATGTCTACGACAACATCGTGATATCCTTGTTAAACATAAATTATATAGTTTTGGTAAAATTGGAGTATTGTTAGAAAAGGAGTTCAAATTGTCAATAACTAAATGTGAAAGAAGTCCTTTGGATGGAGATAAAACATTAAAAGAAAAAATTATTTCATATGAACTTGATATTCTAATTTTCTTTATTGATCTATTGGATTCTCATTCTAATACTGCTGATGTACAAGAACTACTTCGTTTGGCTGACAAGTATGGTATTATTTGTGCAATGAATGCTGCCACTGTTGATTTTTTATTTGGTTCAAATTTGATGAACGAATCTCACGTGCGAAACTTGGAACCCTCTGAAGGTACGAAATCATTTTCTTTTCGACTGGCATATATAACAGTAACAATCATACATCAATCAGAAATGTGACTTATTCAAGTTGTTCCTATGAGTCTATCGTTCACTCTCCAATCATATTTGAATATTACATTACTCCGTTTAGGTCTGATACTTTGCATATAGGGTCAGTTTTCGGAATGATATACTTAAGTACAAATCCTCAAACATAAATATATTACAATTACAACGTTTCTTTTGAACCTTTGAGACTTTAGGATTACGCAAATAGAAGCAGAGTTTTCATCATTAAATAACTCTGTATGTTGATATTTCCCGAGTCGTTAAAAGTCCGGAGTTTATCGTCAGTTTTTCAATGTTATAGAATATAATATAGACTTATATTCTTTATTAAGGAATTAGTTGAACATATATAGAGTTAGACATGAATAGAGGGTGTAGTATATAAAATTATTAGATGCGACATATAAATAAAGGATTGTATACAGGTGTAATAGTCTCTTTCCTTTCTTTGATTCTTTCTCTCGGTGTCGTGATTGATGATCCTACTTTCAATAGGAAAATATCTTTGAATCATTGATGTATTATTTCTTTTTAATTTTCAAAAACAAAAGGTGTTAGAAAGTTTCTTTTTGCAGCAATTGGAAAGAAACAGAAAAAAAAGAAAAGGTTATATAAAGTTTGCTGCTAAAGTATTTTTCTTCGTTTTTTTTTACATCTATGAGCATTCAATTGTAAAACAAAAAATTCATAAGATTCGAAATTGTTATGGCGTCTAGCACATTTTGTTAGAATCAAATGTTTATATTACTTTTCTTTTCTATTAAGCACAACAAAAGACTGCCAGAAGCATAACTACTCAGCGTAGTTACGTAAGTGTTCTTTTTCAACTTTCTAAACAGAAAAACTTTGAGATGAAAATTTTCTTTCTTTTTTTAGGATGGAAATCTTCATTTGTTCGAAAGTATTGAGAACGTATGTGTCTGGTTGGAACAAAATGGCTTAAAAAAATATTGCAGTCAATTTCGAGGTAACTTATATATATAAATATATAAAGAATCGAGTCAGGTCATTTGTACCTGCTCTCTATGTTCTTTTCATATATATATATATGTAGTTAATCAGATTGACGAAATGGCCCTATTTACTGATGATCATGCCATTGATTTATTATGTCGTAATATTACAGATAAAAATGATTGTAACAAGCTTATACAAGCCAGAAAGAATTTACTGTAAGTTTTGACGAAAAAAATGTTTTCCTATGATTAAGAATTTTGATTGTGAAACTTATTTTTCTATTTTTTTTTCATAGCAACACGCGAATCTACGAACCTAAAACTCCTGATTTGGAAATCGCATCTATCGATTTCAGCAAAGCAAATGTTCAGGTATAATTCAGCAAAAATAAATTCGTTTATTTGTTTCTTACTATTAAGAGAATATATTCTGATATTACACGTGTAATTTACTTTTGTTTAGACCATTGTAACTAATAATTTTATACGCTACGGTCAAAATAATCAAGAAGTAATGACTGGTAGTTCTAATGTTGTAAAGATCCCAGGAGGCGTCTATACAGCTGCAGATTTATGCAGATTGTGGCACGATAATTATTCGGCAGCAAGGGAAATGAATAAATCAGAATTTGTTAAAATAATACGAAATGTAAGTTACAATTTTAATCGATCTCTGAGTTTGTAATCTTCTAACGAAGAAAATTTCTCAAGTGATCCATCATTTTTAAGTCGAACCTATGTACATCGTTAGATCCTAGTTGAGCTACGAATACTCTGAAAAGAGTTTGGACTGGTCGCTTATTACTGCTAAGATTATTCATTTTTAAGGTATTTGTTTAGTTCAATCCTGCGATTCTCTTCAGAAACATCAAAACAGCTGAATTCCAAATTTTGACTTGAAATTTTGCATCAAGATAGGTCTCAGTAAGAGTAGATTATTATGAAAATTTCAGCTTTTTCGATGGTTCCTATTTAGAAATAAGAATATTAAAATCTGTCGATGGACTAGCAATGTAAACAATATACTGTTCCTATGGACGTACGTTAGGATAAAAACAACAAAAAGATCTGACACTTTCAGTATAATCTATTTCTACTGATGTTCTATGGATCTTCTTCCCCATGTTGTAGACAAAGCTGTAATATAACAACAGGTTTTTTCTAAATCTAAATAGTTCTAGGTTATTCTTTATACAACTACTTTTAGTTATAGCTTATTTTTTACGAATACTGTAGAAAGCAGACTATTTGTAGAGCAAGTTGTATATAGAACAATCTAGTACTATTTAGATGAAAAACAATGAAAATTTTCAATAAAGAAAAAAGTGTCCGCTGTTATAATTAATATAGCTTTAACTATATCTTTGGAAGGAACAGCCATGGGTATGAATGCTTCTAGGAGATTCTTAGTTCTACTGGAACCTATCTGTAGTCAAAGAATGAAGCCAACAGTTCGGAATCATTTGGAGTAGTTCCCTCGCGAGACCTATCTCAGTGTGAAGTTTCAAATTGAAATTCAAAACTCAACGTTTTTTATGTTTCTGAGAAGGATCACGCGATTGAACGAAACAAATACTTTAAAAATGGATTATCTCAGCAGTAATAAGTGATCAGTCTGAAGTCTTCTCAGAGTATTCATAGCTTACTAAGATCAACATGATGCATATATAATTAATTCTAGATTATTATTCTTCTTCCTACATCATTTATAGGTTCAATGGCGCCATAAATCAAAAATTGGTCAAACGGCTGAAGCTGGTGAATTGATATTTCCTGCAAATTTTGATGGCAATCTTCCAGCTGTAACTGCAACAACTGAAAATTTAAAATATTATGGTAAATTTAATATTTATTGATCCTATTTGCTCGCTACTGTATTAACTATATTATCACTCCTTATTTTCTTATTTACTATAGGTTGTTCATTTGCGGATGAGAATCAAATCAAAGTACCTCTATCAATTGAACACACAGCACGCGTTTATACATACAATCCAAACTATGTACAAGAATGGGTACTTGGAAAAAATGGACCGGGTCTTGAACGACATGACTTTATACACTTTGATTTACCACTTTCATCTGATAGTGGATGGTTTGTTTTGGGAAAATTTAATGATCCTCAAGAAACAGAACTACATTTAACAGCATTTGTAATACCAAAAGGACGAACGCTGCTTGTACCCTCGAATATCATTCATTCAAATGATTATCTCAAAAATGAATGGAGAACGTTGTCAGCTACCGCTGACATTGATCGAGTTTTGTTGAAGCGTCAGCGACATGCTGGAATGGCTTTGCAACCATTTGCATTCGATTTTCCACGTAAGCGATATTTTTGTGAGATGTATGGATGTGATAGATATATGAAGAATTGCTGAAAAATTTGCACTTATAGTTTTTATAGCGTCAAACTTTAATCTTATTCAGTTCTCACAATTCCAAAATATAGATAATTCAAAAGTATGAAAAAATTTTGTGTATGACTTCGTCATCTTTCTTTTGTTTTTAAACGAGTGAGCACTCAGTTAAAACATAAAAAGATTTATGTTTGTACTCTTTCAAAAATCTCGACAGTCTTCTGAACTGTTTTTCTTTTTAAGAAAATAAAACTCAGTGAAAAGTTATTTACCGATGATATAGTATCGTTTTATATTCTATAATTTACATTACGTGAATATGATTCAAAGTATTCTCATTTCTTTCAGCTTCAACTTCAGACACTAATTAATCAGTTATCATCACAACTGCTACTGTTTTTAATAAGCCACTAGCTGATTCTTCAATGGATCAACAATTTATGTTATATTTTACAAATTTTTCTCATTTCTTCAAGTACTTGTTTTTTTTTATGTATATGTATATATGCCGTATTTTTCTATTTATGTTGTACATATATATATATAAGAAATTTTTTATTTTATATTCTTTTCTGACGTGCGTAGTAATGCTATATTAGAGAGCTATATTTTTATATTATTAAATTTTCTAAAAGTAAAAATAATAAATAATCATGGCAATTGATTAAAGATAATGAGGCAAGTGAAGGATTTAATAATCAATAAGTGGTTGATTATTTATATATTTATAAAAGAAAATAAAAAGATGATTGAATTAATATTCCTAGTGATTATATCTGATAAATTTGTTTCTTTTTGGTTCTATTTATTAGGAAATAAGTAAGTAATTTTATTTGTAAAAAACATTCCCGCACAAACTCATGAATATTATTTACCAAATTGGGATGAAATATTAGATATTTTGGAATTGACTATTTTGGGTCTTCAAAATTTGTTTATTATCTTGGCTCTTTAAATATTAAACGACAGCACTGTAAAACAGTTTATTTTAAAGATAAATTGAAAACTCTGTGTTGTCATAATGGCAACACTGTCTCATCTTTCTGCTTAGAATCGATCCTCAAATTTTCCTATTGCATGATTGATATAAAATATAAAAAACTTTCATGAATTTATTCGACAAAGTAACAATGCAAACCCTTTCGCATCGATAGAGGCAAAATATTAAAGACATTCTGGAAAACAGACCATATTGTTTTTAAAATATCCGGCGAAGTATACCGTTGCACTTCTGAAAATATCCCAATCGATACTACTTTACACTCAAATTTCGTTGGAAGACTTATTATCAGCCATCTTATGCTGAATTATATGTTTATGACGAGGACATTTCTATTGAGATTCGAATAACAAAGCCTTCGAATGTTCAATATCGTTATGATAATACGATTACCATACGTGCAAGTTTAAATAAAGTGTTTTCTTATACCAGTTTCTATTGTAAACTTCAGAAGATTTATGAAAGACGTATCTGACGTAAGAACAATCGATTCTTCTATGAAAAAGATGTCTCTAATGGCCACTCGATGTCTTTATGATAACCAACAGATGCATAGTACATCTCGAATTTTAAATGATGTTGCCATTGTATATGTAGTTGACCATATTGGTAATATTCTGGTTAAACTTGAATTTGCAGTTCAGTCATTTATTCCAAATAGTCTAAAATGGATTATTACGCTTTCTAAGCAGCTTAATCCTATGAGTTTTTCATCTTTCTCTTAAATGACGCTTTTGGATAGATCACAAATCTATCACATAATATGGATCATGCCACAAATACACTGAGTAGAATAGAGATATTTCAATTTTACTCAAACAAAATTGTAATTCGTCGAAATTTTTTTCATCTTATTTTTTATGGCGAAAAATTTTTTAAACAGTATTTAGTTTATACGTATGTCCATTATGAAAGAAATCTAATGGTTTATATTAAAAGTAATTAAAAGACTTTACATATGAAAGTGTACAATGGTTTATTAGATCATATTAATAGTATCGGGAGGATACTAATGCGCTTCTTGGTAACACATCTATTCTTTCTTCAATATTCATGAATGATCCACATTTCAAGTTTAAATTGTATCAGAACAATATGACAATAATTCCGAAATTTGATCATTTTAATTTATTTCTTACGTTTACATGTATTTCATCTGTTCATTATTTATTTACACTCTCCAATGAAGACAACATTCAAATTTCGAGTGACATTGATAATATTACCTTCACTGAGTTATCGTATCAATATGAACATCCAGAACTGAATAACGTAATTCTAACACAAAATATTTCTAGACTCTGTGACCAATTAAACTCTAACTCAATTGGTATGATTGAAAGATCTTGTTCCAAAATTTTTTATAAAGCCTTCTGCGCTTAAACTGATGTATCTACAGATGGTTATTTAATGTATAGACGCCGACATAATTCTAATAAAATTTATTTTACACGTAATAATATTCAAGTAGATAATCATTTTGTTGTATCATGTATTTCATTTTTAAATCTTAAATATAATGTTTATATTAACCCTTTGATTACCGACATAAGTTAAGGAAACAACGATTTTCCAGGAAGTTTATTCATTTTTCATGAAGCACTTCTATTGTGTATCCTAATAAAATCGTAACTTCAGAAACGCATGATGCCTAACATTTGTTTTTATGCAAATGTGGCTAAGAAAACACCCATTATGAATGATTACTTTGCTTCATACAAACATGAAGCTTCTGCCGTTTATAAACGACAGCGGTAACCAATGGGTTAAGTCGAATGTTAAACTTTCATATGTATAGTATTTCAAGTAAATAGTATAGAATACAGGAATATGATTCGACTGAGAGTTTGAATCATAAGTTCTCCTATGGTTTTTCAGAATTACATAAGCGTACATTTTCGCTATTTTATTTTGACACAGTGCAGCTTGGAATTAATGCACGATGTTGTTGATCGCTGTCCGTAGATGTCTGCGAGGGGTTTATGAGATCTCTATGTTTATCCAATATATATATAGGTTCTCGAACAAAGGAAAAGTGCATATGAGAACCAATATTCATCTAACCTTCGTTGTGAGCCTAATCAAGCTATGTGGTCGTAATAACGTTTTTGAGCCGGCAATTTTTACAGGTATCCGAATTCAAGAGACTTAACAATTTCATAAGTTTTCAGGAAATCTTAGATGTTACATAAAATTCGGATATATTTTCCACAACATTTGTTATTATTAATAAAATGATTCAAGTGATTATATTTTCTCCGGTTTATATAAACTAATGAATACATAACATAAATAGCTAAAAATTGTGTGAAAAAAGACGGTCATGAATAGTTATGGTCAATAAATAACAAATGTAAGTTCTAATATATGCAAATGGCTTATTGACTATTAACAGACAAAGTTAGCCGTTTATCGGCTGACAGATTTTTATGCATGATATACACAAACAGAAGAGATGACCATTCTGAGCAATATTAATATTAACTAGATGATACATTTCTTTATTAAAAAATTATTAAATGTAAGCATTTTTCTTTTCTTTCCAAATAAACAAAAGATTTTTTTTCTCTAGATTTAGTAAACAATCAAATTTCATATTTCTACTAAAATAAGACTATCGAAAACGAGGCAGCTTTATTAGTTTTTCGCGAATTTTTGCATCAATGAAATGTATTGCAAAAGTTTCAGATTTCATGAGACTTCATGATTTTATCGATGTCAATGCCAAAGTCTCCACGGTTTCCTTCTGGAGCTTGAAATACAATATGTTTATTAAATAAATTGAATCAATATTTATTTATTTATTACATCTATTGCGAACAATTTGAAGTATAACATGACCTAATTGTTCATATTGCTCAATATAATTATGAACATGTGCTGATATTCGAACATATAAATTTCCATCAATATTTTTGATTGGCACTTCAATATTGAAATCATGATAAAGTTGATTTTGTATTATTTCAGCATCGTCATATTTGAAACTGCTATTATTGTCATTAGAAATTGGTAATTTAATACAACGCATTGGACCAGATATATCATCTGAAGTTAATTTCGATGTATTCCACATTTGTACTAATAAATCACTTGCATCTTTAGCTAACTGTGTATTATGATCCATAATTGTCTTCATATCATAGTATGACCAAAAACGTAAACATTCGGATAATGCTAAGAAACTTGAATAATCTTTTAAACCTGTCCAAAGAAATTCAGAATGCATTCCAGAATTAATGCCATGTGATTGTATACATGGTCGAATTGTTAGTTTAGTGTTTGATTTAATATATAACAGTCCAACACCTTTGGGTGCACAAAACCATTTATGACAGTTTGTTAAATAAATATCTGGCAAATATTCATCCTCATAATTAAACCGCAAATAAATTGAACCAAGTGCATGTGCTCCATCGACGATACATGTAATATTTAATTGGTTACAATAATGACAAAGATCATTTATTGGTAAGATGAATGGCGAATTACTTGGTATATGATCAAAGAATGCATAAGTAAATTGAGATGATTTAAGAACAGTTTTCATTTTATCTGTAACCTTATTTATATCATCAATTGGAAATTCAATCAAAAATTCATACAATTTTGCACCAGTATTTGAACAAATCTGTTTAATATACTTTTTATAAGCACCATACATTGTATTCGTTATAAATATGTGACTTTTATCATCTATATTCAATGATGTTACTACAGAATTCCAAGCAAACGTAACATTCTCAACTAATATTAAATTTTTTGCTGTTGTACAACTCAAAAATTTCGCCATTTTTCTTATTACTTCTACTAATCTTGGAAGTACTTCACGATCATAGAAACGTAGTGGTTGTTTCTCAATATAATACTGAAACGAATGTGAATATTCTAATGCTTGACGTAGTACACAACCAAATGCTCCATGATTAAGAAATACATATTTATTGTCTAATAAAAAATATTTTTCTTTCATCGGACGTCCAAATGGAATTTTACCATCATTTGTATAATCATATAAGGAAAATGGTATTGGTAATGATATAAAATCATCCTCAGTTAGATTAAGTAATTCTTCGACGTTTGAACTATGAAATGAACCAAAATCACGACGTATAACCGATGACATTTCAATTTTGATCTAAAAACTTATTTCACATTCTCAAATATAGATTTAAATAAAATCTAACAAAAAAAAATAAATATTATTTCTTTACATTATGATTCGAAATCCGAGTAAAAATTATTATTTATTAGTTATTTATATATAACAGGAGAGGAATTATCGAACTGATTGAGAAGATATGTTTTTATGTTTGAAAAAAAAACAAAAGTGGTCAACATCACACAGACAAATATTTCGAATCGTAGAAATGTTATACAAGAAAAAAACTGGAAAAAGGTTTACATATAATTTGTCCCATTTATGATTCTTTTTCATACAAAAAATTTCATGCTTTCGAACAGCTAAATTTTTTAAAAGCTAATTTCGCGAAATTTTAAATGTTAAAGTATCTGTAAAGCGAACAAATTACAGAGAACCTGCTAAGATGTATTTAAAATAAGATTTTATTTAAAAGTGCTATAAAGAAAAACAACTGAAAAAAAATACCAACCGGTATTTATATGTTGATAAACAATCGACCCAATTGTAACAAAAATAAGTAAAGGACAATACGAAAGACTGTTAGAATGACAGATGTCGTCCTCCAACAGAGACTACGAGTCAATGTTTTTTCAAAAGATATGCATTGATCTTTTAGACGTTAAAATGTCTACTTTTTCTTTCTGATTTTCCTATCTGATCTACTCATCAAATAGTTAGCAGCAAAATGTTATCATATTGCTAACTAATTAATCAGACAAGACATGCTTTTGTTATCGTCATACATCTCTTGAACGATTCTGAACGTCTATGGCGAAAGGAAAAATCTCTCCTGTCTGATCGGCAATGCAAGGTACGCGTAGCAAAAAATCTTTGAGAAACGAATAGTGTAGGGATTGTACAAAGAAAAAAAATTACTTTACATCATACAGTGGTGGTGTGACGTAAGGAAAGAAAAGAAGTCGTGTCTGATCGTACAGTACAAGGTACACAGTAAAAAACCTTTGATAGACGAATAGCGTGTGATCCATGTTAGATCTCTAAATCTATTATTTTCACATAAAATTAGCGAATATTTATACCTGAGATATAGACAAGCGACGGAATATAACAAGTTTAGCTAGAGTACACTTGAAACATACCTATATTATTATATGAAAGTAAGAGAGGAAGAAATCAAGAGAAAACGATAGAGAAAATACCTTTTACACAACTGTTACACATGTATAAAAACGAAAGAACAAGCATATATGATTAATATCCTAAATACATTTCTGTCTTAGGATACGTATTTTTCACATGTCATAACAGGACGCACAGCGAAAAAAAGATTCTTTACCTTATACAGTGATCGTAAGACGAAAGGAAAAAAATAACTGCTGCCTGCACAAACAGTATAGATTGTGCAGCGAAAAAACCTTGATGGACAAATAGTGTAGAAGACGTGCGGCAAAAACAAATATTTCATATTATACGGTGGTGATGAGGCGCGCAAGGAAAGAAAATAATTCCTGTTTGATCGAATTGGACTGGATGTGCAGAGAAAAATATCTTGAGAGACGGACAACGTCGATGATATGCAACGAAAAAAAATTTACTTAATATTACAATTATTTGATCATTACTTTTGTATAAAAGAGGCACTCGAAATACATATTGCAGCTACTCAACTCAATATTTCATACGACACTCCTCGAAAAGCCAATAGCATTGATCAAGGTTACTACAATCTCGTGCAGCATATTTTCAAAGATATAGTTCTTTTATACCATGTTGTTTCATTTATAGACATGGTAAAAATAATAAATTATATACAATCTGGAAGAGCAGAAGAATCTCTATCTTTTTGTAAAAAAAAGTTTTGTTTCCGTCCCCTTCTATTGAAGAGAAATATGGATCAACATTTTGTGTCATTACTTTAACCTCATAGAAATTCGGTGAAATGATTAGAAAATTAGATGACATATTCAGTGCTAAATATATTAAATAATAAAAATACATAAAAGAGTAAAATCAAAAGAAAAAAAAATTTAGAATATATAAGAATCCAAGTTATTCTTATATTTAGTGAAGGTTTTTGAAGAACTACCTAATGAATATTTGAAAAAATCCAATTCACCAAAATTTTTTCTTATAAAGAATAAAATAATATCAAATAAAGATAAGTGTTTAATATATTGATAAACGAAGAGAAATTAAGTTCTAATCTATGATAATCGTCGCTTCCAGACCGTAGCGCATGCTATAATGTACTCAAACTTACGACGATGTTCTCGTATTATAAATGGTATATCTTCTTGGTGTATTAAATCGAATTCTGTGAGGATATTGCCAATTTCTTTTACACTGTTGATCCAGTTACTTAAAGGCGTGTGTTGAGGCAGCCAGCTAAAGGGTGTCGTCATGACTAAGATGCCTCCTGCCTTGACTAATCCATTAGTACCTTGCATACGCTCCAAACAGACAGATGGATTTGGTAAACGACATATTACATTAGCGAGCACTACTGCATCAAATTCTTTCAAGTAGAGTGGCAATGAACATGCATCGCCTACTTCAAATCGTATCCGACGACGATCGATAGAAGGATCAACCGTTGCTGCCAGAGTTGTTTTCTGTATTCCCTGGTCTTTTCGACTATACTCTAATGTACCATATTGTTGTAAATGTCGGGCAGCATCAATAAACTGGCTGCTATAATCGATTCCAACTATTTCGTTGAAAGTGGTTGCCAGTTCAAAGGCAGTGCGTCCGACGGCACATCCTAAATCTAACGCACGATCTTTACCCACGATAAAACGTTTTACAAGCTCAGCACAAGCGATTGGCAACTCAGCTACTTTTGGAAAGACAACGTTTGCTGCAAGTGAAGAATCAAAACGTTGATGTTCTTCACCCCAATGCATCAAAAGATAGTTGTCAAGCATTTCCCTTGTTTCATAGGTAACATTTTTCTTGATATGACGGGCATCACAGGCAGGATCACCATCTTCGTTACGGGCAATGCGAAAACCGGCATGTTGTGTAAAATGTGGGCGGAAATGAAATCGTGCCCAAATACTTGCTTCATCACCAGTGCTTATGAATGAACCACCAAGAATTATATGATGTTCTCCATCATAACATGGCACACTAAAATCATCATAATATCTATGTGGTTTACTACCTTCTAATGGATGAAAATGATCTTCACACCATTGCCATAGGTTTCCAAAGACATCGTAGAATCCTTTATCATTCGCTGGAGTATTAGGAACTACTACTTCACCGCCATAGCGTAAATTATTATTCCATAAATGTTCTTTACCGTCACGTAGCATATTATGTTCGGCTTCGATCAGCAATCGATAAGGCATTGCACTCTTATCAAATTCTGTACGCCAAGCACAATAGGCTTTTGCTTCATGATAATTAACACAAACTGGTGCGTCCCACTGCATGTCTATCTCTTCAAAAATCATGCGTAATTTGTACTCATGTAAACCAGATGGTCCAACTTTCACCCAAAATATTGGTGCTTTAATATTACGAAAACCGCGCCAAGCCCATCCTTCATTTGACCAATAACGATCATGTGTATAACCACTTGCGATGACAAATTGATAAAATTCTTTATTGCTGATCAACATGGTACTTGCACTGAAGGGCCGTACTAGTCGTTTCTCACTGCCATACTCATTATCCCAACCAAAACTTGGCCAATCAAATGGCTTACCGAGTGTTACTTCAGACTTTGTTAATGTAATCATTTTATTTTCTTCATTATATTTATTGCTATTTTCTACGATTAAAGACGGCCATGCTGCAGGAACACGCACAAATTCAATAGGTAATTCTCTTATTAATACTGTAGTTGTCTCCAGATGGATACGTTCATGTTCAAAACCCATCAACAATGCCCATGTTGGTTTATCAATAGTAATTGGCATATGTTTATCATCAAGTAGTGGATGTGTTTCGATTAATTCACGTACAGTTCGATATACAGAAGCACGGTATTGATGCACTTCCTTTATCGGCGGCCATATATCTTCGGTATCTTCATGCAAATCATCCCATCGCATTTCGTCGACGCCAGTCTCCAATAATTGTTCGAGTTTTGTGTTTTTCCCATCGTTAATCATACCAGCTACACGTAGTTTATTGATGTATAATACGGCTGGATGGCCATAATAAAATATCATTGGATGTCGTAGTTTATGATAAGGACGACGATAATATGCGTCTTCATTGGCTAATCCATCGAATATTACTTCGGTTAATGTCCATGTATTGTCAAAATAATCGAGTAATTCTTTGCGAGTAGCATTTGCTTTTACTTGTGGCAATGACTTTATTGAACCGTTCGGCTCAACACCAGGACAAACACCGTGAACAGGTGGTTTACCTGTCCAAAACGAGGAACAATGAATAATGGAACTATCAGATGACAGAGTAGACATATTTTCGTTGAATACGATCTAAAGAGAATATTCAACTGTAACAATAGAAATTTCAACCAGCTGAATGTAGTAAACCAAAGTTCGCATCCGTTAAACTGGAATCCATAATCGATATTTTACCATTTTTTGGAATATATAACCCAAAAAGTTATGTAAAAGTATCGCTGATTGTCGCAGATTTTTTTGAAGAAGTTTTAGGGTGTTTTTCTCGGTCTTTCTGATCACTACGTTGTGGTAACCCCTCTAACTTTTTAACGATTGTCAAGGGCAACCAGAAGTATCCTCTGTAACTTTTCAAAGCCTATACATGAGGACGCTCATTAACTTTATCAGGGCTAGCTCACAGTAGTAGCCGAAGTTTCTTATGAAGTACATCGTAGTAGTACTTGGGATAGTCAACGATCTACAGAGATGTACGTTGAGTAGTCTTACTATTGCTTGACATATGTATGTTCATGATTACGGTAATATAGACAATCTTTTTCGAAGTATCTGCCGGACGACTAGAGTCTGTCGTATATAAGAACTTCTGAACTTGTACCCGACGAACTGTACATGTGATCACCAGTTTTGTTTCTGTAGAAATTTCATTAAAATTAGAGATGCAACGGTGATGATGAATTACTGATTCAAGGCTCATCTATACCGTCACATCACCGGTGCACCGGTTTACAAATGTTGTCCTAAACTGGTGCACTCTAGAATATATATACCAAATCTAAATGTTAGATCTAACTGGAGTTAGATTTGGATTTAGTTAGATATGAGAGACGTGTTCAAATTCCATGATTTCTGAACTCATGAAAAATTCGAAGCTCAAACTTCAGCAAAAACATCCCTGTCACGCATCACACAACGAATTCAAGGAATTCACACAACTCGCCGAATCCGAGAAATTTAAGAAAATCTCGAAGCTCAAGGAACTATTATAGTTTAAAGATGGGGAACATTCGTGTAGGCCGCGTTGTTTTTCACGCTAAGCAGAACTATATGAACGTAAAGATCAAGCATAGACTGTAATGCGAGCATCTATAGAAATGCTACGCCGAACGTCGCCCTCATCCGTCATCTTATCATTTACTATAGCCCTCAGCATCAGGATCACACTCACCCTCACGATAGTTAGTGTGAGGATGGCTCCACAAGAGTTAAGGTAAGGGTGATAGTGAGTATATGATGCTGTAGAGAGGCGGTGCGGTCGTCAGTACGTGAAGACGAGATTCAGAGTAGCTATCTACAGATACTCCTGTGACACCGTAGCCTGCATCTGTACCTTCATATAGTTCTTCGAGTGACCAGCATCGTGGCCTGTCCGAGTCTAACCCCTATTTACGCTTCAGTAGTTCCTTGGGGCCTTGAATTCTATGAATTTCTTGAGTTACCTAAATTTTCTCATAATCTCTTCTTTTTTTGGTACATCACTACTTATTTTTTTAATTAATTTTAGAACTGATGAATTCCTCATGAGTTCTGAATTCAAGGAATTTGGCAACTACTACAATGATAACAGTTATAAAACTGCATTTTACCATAGATACTACCAATAGTGGACTGTCTTTTGACGATACTGAAAATACGTTATCCGCGAATTTTTATTAAGTAATATTATATAATATTTTAAGAAAGCATGTCTATGTAAATAAAGCAAATTCGACGGATTAGTGTGATGGGTCAGTTTGAAAATAGGCTTATTTGAAAGAGCACTTCAAACTACACTGAATTGAGCTTTGAAAACTTTGTGATGTTATATTTTGATTCAAGAAATATTTTAATAATATTTAGTTATTTGGGTATGTATTCTCTTCGCCGAAAAATACATCGTTATAAATAGTTTTTGATTACAGAGGTTCTTCCAAAGATAAGCGTGAGGGAGAAAAAAAATGAACTTCTTCAAACTTAACAGCCAATGTTTACATTAGAGGGCGCGCAATAGTCTAAACCGTCCTACAAATCTTTCGACGAAATGCTTTTTGGCAAAGAGCATTAGATTCGTTATTTTATAGCAAAAATTTCTAACTGAAGAAATAATTATCATTGGTGTTTTCAAATATATTTTTACTAAAACTGAGCAATTAATAAAAAAATGTTAACACCCACATTTCTCACAAACACCCAAATGTATACAGCAAAAACTCGAGCTCGATGCCCTGACTGTATAACCATCCAATAAGCTACAGACCTAAGAAAATTAGACAAATCACATTTGAAAGATCGAAACTGGCAATGACATTGTAGGATGATATCTGGTCTTTCTTTTGGTATACTTACCATTGTATGATATATGTCGGAAAAAGCGAAGGGTAAGATTGGTTGGCAAAAAGAAAAATTGTTAGTGGAAAAGATACTGATATCGATCATCGAAAGATTTCGGCTATTTATATTTCGGTGATACACATATCGCCTATCTCCATTTTGGGGATATTTCTTTCGGCAATCTTTTCTTTCGATAATGTATGTTTTGGCGTGAGTTTTGACGATTTTCTTTTCGGCGATAAGGCATACAATCTTCTGAGCTTCTCTCGTCTCACAATTTCAAACGTAGATAGTGACATTGATCTTTCTTTTTTTGGGACATTTTAGAAGGTCAAAGGTCGGGCTTGATAGTAAGACTTACAGGTAACATTTGAAGCAAATGTTAGACTTTTTAGAACACAATCTCTTTCTCTTTTTCTTTCGCAGTTGATCTCAAAAGCTGTAACTTCCAAAGTCTAACCTTCATCTTTGAACTTTAGTTCTAAGTTTTACTATCAAGCGCGACCTTTGACCCATTAAAATGATTCAAAATCTGTAACATATAGGATGTTGGTGGGTGTTTATTATACAGCCAGGACATCCAGCTCGACTATTTTACTGTATTCATTTGGTTGTTTGTAAGTAATGTAGGCGTTAGCATATTTTATTAATGACCTTACATTTATAGAAGAATGGTACAAAGCATAAATGACGAGTTTTCGTCATTGCAAAGGGGTAGATCGATGAATAGCATAACTAAAAAAAAGTATCACAACTACGTTTTTCAGTACTACCTCGGGAATAGTCTCAATAATTTTTAAGAGCCAACCAGAGAATAATTCCTTTAACTATTCAGGATCTAATAAAACACTGGTCCGTATAAATTTTCGGGGTCTATCAACTTTTTGGACCTACTAGGAGGTAATTTCAATAACTTTTTTTAGAGCTATTAGGGAATAATCTGTATAACGCTTGGGGTCTAGTACGAAATAATTCAAAACTTTTTCGGATCTATTAGAGAATAATGCTTATCATTTTTCCAAACCTTCGATGGAGTAAATGGTATAGTGTTTCAGAGTTCATCAGGAAATGATTTTTTTATGACTTGAGGTGCGCTAAGAGACGGCCTATATAAACTTTTAAAGCGCACCTGTGAGTAATTTGTATAGATTGTTGGAACCTACCAGGATATAATCCCTATGAGTTTTCGACGTCCATCAGAGACTAATCCCTTTAACCATTTAAATCCTGTTCAAGATGATCCAAATAACTTTTTCAGACCTATGGAGGTCCTCTTTATAACGTGTTGCAGTCTTCTAAGGTAGTTGTTATTATAGATGCGTCGGAAGTACTAGATTTAGGAAGGGTTGAGCCTGTCGAGAATTGAGAGACCGAAGGCTTACAGAGATAGAACTTATGGCGAAAGACCACTAATCAGTCAATCAACTTTGAGTCACAACTATGTGCATCATGTAGACTCTAATGAGCTATGAATACTCTGAAAAAAGTTCGGGACTACTATCTTGCTGCTGTCCTGATATTGCGTTCAAGAATACCAAATAAACTTTATTTCAAACTGAAAGTCTGCACAAAAACAAGTCTCATTTAGAATAGTTTATTGTGAAAGTTTCAAATCCTTTTGTTAATTCTGTTTCGAAATAAAAACATCACAACTTGTTGGTAAATATGCGTGATGTAACAACCATACTGTTAACATAATCGTACTTTAAGATAAGAAAAACTAAAAGACCTGAAACTTTCACAATAAACTAATCTAAATGAATATTGTTGGTGTGTAGATTTTTAACTTGAAATTCGAGTTTAAATTTTTTTAGTATTCTTGAAAGAGGTCCCGACGTTAGGATTGAAATTCTATAAAAATGCAGTACTTACTATAGTATATATTGTGCATATAGTTCCGAATCAAAATCGACTGAATAGTTAGTAGTCTTCCCTCGTTGATCTATAGTTCTGTAAGACAGTCGGCAACTGTGTGATGAAGAGCTAAATATATCTTTCTCGTCAAAGAGAGGCTGAAAATTTAACCATCTCAAGAGGTGATAAGTGTACTTCTGTATTACAGAAGTATAAAAGTACGAAGAAGTGCGTAGGAGTATCCAGATATACAGAGAAGTACGAAGAAATATAGAAGTATGCTTATCTCTCATTCAGCCATCTTCGATGACAATTTCTAACATTAACTCTAAGTCACACCTACGTTGATATTGGACAGCAGCGCAAAGAGTGCATGTATGAATGAGACTCGGTGATTTTTCACTGTTTGAGTATTCAGGCAAACAGAATCGAAAAAGAGAATATTTATACAGGTAAAAAATGCATGTTGTAATGCATTTAAATAATATTTACCTTTAAAAAGAAAAACAAGTTTGAAGGCGTTACGTTTTGCCCACACACCTTTTTCTTACGATAATATTTTTTGCGTTAAAATGTGCGCTTTCTGCGTTTCAAAATATTGACTCGTTCTTTAATAGTGTTACCTTCAGGTAGTATTCTTTACACTACGCTGTTATTAACAAAAGCACACAAACTAAATTAGAAACTTGATATCATAGTAAGCACTTTTTCTCTATCAATAAGCCGGTTTCATTAGTTAATGTTAGTCTGAGTGGGTGGGTTTTTTTACGAAATATTACAGACCTTGATAATATTACCACGTCAGATGCGTTAAGTAACCTTGCTTTAAATGTTGTGGCACATAAGTTGTGACTAAGCCACATCTTTCTAGCTTTTTATGCACCAAATTGAAGTTTTATTCGAGCAACTCTTAGCTCTTCTATAACTAAGACAATCATATTGTTTGTCAAATAGCGATCGAGAAATGATAATAATTCTAGGTATTGTGTTCGATACCCCATTGCAATAACTTTCTTATCATATAATTAAGAAAAATAGTGTTTACAACAACGCTCCGCTTAGGATAGGATTGGACGAAAATTTTTTTGAAATGGTTCCATTGCTTTGGCACAAAAAGCCGTAGAAAACGTATCATGCCGTATAAGAATGGGCAGCTGCTCATAAATAAAGCTTTTGTATAAAGAAAGATATATAAAGTAGCATGTTTTTCCTTGCAATGATGGATCGGTGTACGAATAAGAGGTACTGTGCTTATGAGCAGTTTGACAAATGTACGGCCCCATAGGACGAGATGCAAAATTTTTTAAAAATATTCTTTCTCGTGCAATAAGCCGCAACAGTTCATCCACTGGGATCACTTTTTCTGTTTCATCTCAATCCACACGAAGTCCTGCTTTACAGTATTATATTATAGACAAACTGAAGGATTCTAAAAGTTAACTACTATCTCTTTTTCGGTGTTCCATTAGTACCTGAAGTTTTTTATATATCTTACTTAAACTTTCGTTGCTTTATTGCCTACAATCGTTATCAGGTTTTAGCGTCTACATTTGGATAGTCTCTGCCATTTATCAAAATCTTTTTGACTACAGTTTATATGAGTTCAGCAATATACAAATGATTAGTTTCTATAGCTGTTCGCGGTCTATCGAGGGTAGACTGTAAATGTTACAGCGCGTTACGATAATCCTCTGCTACTATTCAGCTTCTATTTCCGAATACTCTAAAAGTTTTTGCAACTTCTCAGGGAATAAGTGTCATCTTTTTTCTTGAATCTATCTAAAGATCGTTCTTATAACTTTTGTAACACACCTTGGAATTTGGTTTCCATAACACTTCGAAGTCTGCTCGGATCCAATCCATAACTTTTGTTGAAGGTTGTCAGAGAGTAGACCTGGTAACTTTTCTGAAAAAATTTCATGGATTATGGCTATATATTGTGATCAGCACTTAGAGATTATGTATGCAACTTCTGATAGATTATCATCGGATAAATTCTAAAAGGCTAAAAGATCATTTACATGTAGACTTCAGAAAAGTTTAAAGTACAGCATTACGCGCATCCAGAAAAGTTATATACATCACCCTTAATAATTTCTAAAAACTTATGAGCACCAAATCATGACAAGCGAGAAAAAGCTATAAAGAACATCTTCTGAAATGTTCCAAAAAATTGTAGGATTTATACCTCAGTAGTCCTAAATTATTAACAGGGATGAATCTTTAATAGTCCGCAAAACGATATACGAATTACCCACTGTTAAGATCCTAACAAGTTATATAAATCACTCATAGAAAACTTTATATAATTACAGGGAACA
Organism: Macrotrachela quadricornifera; assembly: GCA_022393335.1. Lineage (NCBI taxonomy): Eukaryota > Metazoa > Rotifera > Eurotatoria > Philodinida > Philodinidae > Macrotrachela > Macrotrachela quadricornifera. The sequence continues at coordinate 39,730 of JAJEKB010020228.1, forward strand.
GACTCTACTACGTCCTAAACTGTTCTAGAACAGTTCTGTGAGTAGTCAATCTAAAAAGCGCAAAACATTCAAAACGTGTTTTTTATACAATAATTCCTAAAGTTTTTCCGTTGATCATTTTAGTGAAATGAAGTTATAGTTACAATCCTAGACATAGTACGTAAAATAGCTTAAAATTCCATCTCACATAGAAGAACACGACGCCGTAAACGATATAAACCAGCACTAAAACCTAGATTTTTCCTGATAAAAGATCACAAAAAGGCTATGTTGTGAAGATGTATGACATAGTAGGTCTTATAGAGAAAGTTTTACACTCCAAAACTTTCTAATGGATTTTCAGATACAGGCAAAGAGTATGAATAAATTTCAATACAATATTTCTATCAAAAAATTCTAGTTCTACAATAATTAAAGTGTATAATGTTCCACTAAGATTTGCTCATACTTTCTAACTGTACTTGAGAAACTAAATACAAGGTTTTGTAGTGCAATCTCTACTCTACAAAATCTACTATGTCATATTTCTCCAAAATATAGTTATTTTGAGATCTGCGAATCGTTCTTTTCCGATCTCTCTTCAGGAAAAATGAGAATTTAAGCTATTTCAGTACCATGTTTAGTATTTTGATCACAGCATCCGCATTTCTTAACAAAGTTTACAGCCTTTTTTCCCTGAATAATCACTAAAAAAATATTATAAAAACTGATGTAAAAGAAAACTTGGAATATTTGGGGTTGTTTTGATTGACTAGTTATGAATCTAGTCTGTACGGCTTATTTCCTAGTAGGTTCTCAAAACTTACAGGAATCTCATTTTGCGATAAAATAATATTTTTTAAAGGACAAAAAAATTATAACAAAATAAATGTATGTAGAAACCTTGGGATTTTGTAATGTTTGCGATATTACAGCAATCATATAGTATGTGTACCTACCGCAACGCCACGAATATTTCGTTTTTGATTGAGTTTTATGAAAAGAAGCTTTTATAAAGATCAGTCCTCGCAAGCTTTAAACAATTGTACAGATTGCCCCAGTAAGCCTTACAAATTTATGGAAATTATCCTTGGATAAGTCGCAGAATGTTATAGAAATTACTTTCTGATGTCCGAAAAAGTCGTAGGAATCATCTTGTAATAGTTCTCAAAAAGTTATATGGATAATCTTGTAGTGGACTTTATATAGTTAAAGAAATTACTCCTTGGTTAACTCTCTAAAATTATAGAGACTATTCTCGCAGTAGAACTGATAAAAAGTAGTCCCAACAATTTTTTGGTTATGTTATTCATTCTTTCCCTTGTTTGCCATGACCAAAAGACTTCATTTAGTTTTTATCTTATCTTTGTTTTGTAAAAATAAAGTGTTAGTTTACTGTTGTAAAAGAAAGTCAATATAGTATTGTATCCTCGGTATGGAGAAAATCAGATTGGATGGTGTTTAAGTCAAAATGGTTAATTAAATACCTAATTTCTAGTAAATTAAATGTTAAATAAAAAGCTTAATTTTAATATTAAGTTTTACCTTAATATTTAATTCTCTTGACTGTAATCAGAATCTTAACCCTAAAATGAATGTGTTTGTCGGCAGGGTATTAGTACCAATCTACAGTCAAGAAACCTAATGGATCGCCTCGATTCACGTTACTTGTTTCTTAATATTAAGTATTAAGCAAAACCACTTGATAAAGTAATTTAATTAAATCACAAGTAACGCTCGTCGCTACGACTCGCTTAGCCCTCGACTGAATTCTATCTATCATTATCTCTTACTGGTCGCTGGATTCTGTTTTGATAACTGTGCTGGATACAAATGCACATATACACGGATTGCTAGTGACGACTACTCCATAAGATCAAGTATTTAAACTTTCTGTTAAGACTTGCGTATGACAACGTGAATCACAGGTCACAGTCAATCATCGCTATCCCTGCTCCACTCAGAGATGTCCATCGCGCCGCTGACGCGCCGCTGCCGCTGCCGCGCCGCGGCCGCGACCGCGGTTGGCGGCGCGGCAGTGGCAGATTTTTTTTTTAGATCATCGCGGCGCGGCAGCGTCGCGGCACATCGCTCATAATGGCGCCGCGGCAGTGGCGCGGCAGAGGCTTTTCATGTTTTTTGCCACCGCGGCAGCGACGCGGCTCGATTTTTTTGCAGAAATTTTATCTGTAATTCTAAAAAATATCCAGCCTCAGACCTGAAATTAAACTCCAAAAAGTGGCATTTTTTCTTCATGTAGTGACAGTAGTAGTGCTGTAACCTTTTCTTCAAATATTGCTGCAACAGCGGCAACGTTTTTAGTATGTCGATGTGCAGAAGTACCGTGGCAACATGTATTTTATATAATACCGCGGCGTGGCAGCTTACGATTTTATACCACAGCGGCGCGGCTGCGGCGCGGCACCTTTTAATTTTATACCATAGCGGCGCGGCTGCGGCGCGGCACCTTTTGATTTTATACCATAGCGGCGCGGCTGCGGCGCGGCACTTTTTGATATTATACCATAGCGGCGCGGCAGCGCCGCGGCCTCAGCAGCTGTAAAAGACCGCGGCGCGGCAGCGGCAGATTTTCAGCCGCGATGGACATCTCTGGCTCCACTGCACTCCTGACTTCTCGGTTTTTTATAGGAAATGAACATAGACCAATGTAACGCTTCGTTTTCTTGCTAAAAAAATCGTTTAGAGGTAACGCAAAAACCAAACGAAATTGAAGAAAACAGCGACTAGTCATTCGTTGGCGGCCCTGCGAGGCGTCACTAACGGTTAGTCGCTCTCATGTTGAAGTCCACTTTCACATGAGTTCATTCTCTAGTATTCAGAACCACACTAATTAACGCTTCGCTAACTTGAAAGAATTGCAAGATCTACGACGAAAGGACCCTATATAGGAAACTTAAAATAAACAGGCAAAGGCACATACATCTATAAACAGATGCATTAAGTTTAAGTTTATGAAACACCGCTGCGAAATCTTGGTTACTTTTTACAAATAACGAATATTGAGATACATGAGTTCCTCAAAATCTGATTCAACGAGGAATAAAATCACAAAATACTGATCGCCTTAAAGCTCAGATTCACAAATTCTGATTGGGTGAAAGCTAGATTTTGGAAAGCATTGCATTATCTGAAATTTCAAACAGACAGACTCTGATTAGTCAAAAGTCTAATGTGAAAAGTTCATCACTGGCTGAGTTCCCAGACTCAATAATCTCATTGAACGAAAGCCGTATATTGAAAATAACTGAGCAGCGATCTTTAAACCGATGTTCTTTTGATCCGATGACAAGCAAGCTTATCTTACTTTGTGTAATTCTCCTTTCGTCGAGGAAATATACCAGTCTTAGTTTCTTCACCTCTATTACTATTGACTTAAAACGGCATCACATTTTAAAAGTTGAAGGCACAAAAAAATTGTCTTCACAGTTATAATAATAAAGAACAGATGCTCTGATTAAAGATTATTATTTTGTACTCATTATATAAGAAAATACTTGAAAATGATCACACATATAACATATAATTGATGAATTCCAACAAATTCTTTTTTCCTACAATCTGAATCTGAATCTGAATATACTGTATAAGTGAAACGATATTCTCTTCTATACTCTTTCTTTTATCAAAAAAAAAATTCATACTACCCATGACTCTCATTATTAGTGTACCTCATTAAGTTCCATGTTGTCTCGTTTATTACTTCTCTAAGTTGAGATCCGGTTACAATGATTCCCCTGTTGTGATTTCTTCTTTGTTCATACCTAATCCGTTAGATCTAACAACGACCAACTTGAAGAGTCCGAAGCACCATTAATAACTTCATACGATATTCTCTTAATCAGCGCTTCAATGAAAACTCTCTCGTTACAAAATCATTGTTTTCTTAAAAAACCTTTTTCTAGCAAAAAAATTACTTGAAAAAATTCAAAAACTAATGGTACCATTCGATTCCCCGACCCCGAAAACTTTTGATTCAGGATTAACCGTTGACTTTGGTCAAAGCTATGATCTGTCATGGATCTTTCTGAGAACATGTCTTTCTGACCTTTGACCCTGACACAAACCCACAAACAAACTTTTTTTTTCATAGGACCCTCACTACAGTCGCGGGAATAAGTAACGC
>JAJEKB010020228.1:46225-70352 GCA_022393335.1 Macrotrachela quadricornifera
AAAAACATTTTTGGTAAAAAGATAATTTTTTGAGGTCAAAAAAACATGTGTTCTTTTGACCCTGACACAAACAAGCATACGGACACATTTTAGTTTTTTTCGTAAGACCCTCCCTACAGTCGAGGGAATATTAAGAAGAAATGGTTTCTCTCCACTGAGTGATAGTCTCCAAAAGAAGTAGAGATCATTCATAGATAGACACCAGAAAGTTGTAGTAACTACCGCCAATTAGACCTCAAAAATTTTTAGGAATTATTCCTAAAAAGGCTCAAGAATTTGCAGGAACCATCCTCATATAGAATCCAGAGAGTTCTAGAGACTACTCACAGATGGTTCTCAAAAAGTTGTAGTCTTTGTTCTTAGATAGTTCAAAAACGAAAGGGAAGAACTGATTTTCCTGATGTCGGATGGTCGATGTAGCGTTACTGCTGCATCCCTAAAGAAAACCATATTAACTGGAAGGTTATGAAATCCTCTAAGCGTTTTTAAGTTGTAGAGATTTGTTTTAATCTGAAGAGCACTTACATACTGATTTTTATAGGAAGGCTATCAATTCAGGCGAAATAGCTCACAATGTAGTCGTTTGCCGTAACTACGTAGCAATGCATTTTTGTCACAACGAATTCGCATTAGAGTTCGACAAGTCATTGCTGTGGCCACTATCGAGAGATCTAGTTGTGATATTCCAATAGTCTCAGGACGTTTCATGTGTCATACTAATTAACCCTTTGTAACGTAACAACTACTCTCGTAAGTTATTTTAGAAAAACTGTAGTTATTATGAGTAGCTAGCCCTCATCAAGTAGTTATCATCTGAAGAGAACTCTGGGAAATCCGGAGATGCTAACCACAATTAGTGTTGGAAATGTCACGCATATTATCTCGAAATCGGCCTTAAAACGTTACCAGAGATATTCCCTGCCTTGTTCTCAAAAATTCGTTGAGGATGTTCCTGAATAACAATTCAAACGTTACTAAACATACTTTGAAGTGATCCTCAAAAAAAGTACTAAACATGTCTTTCGGTAATTCTTGAAAAGTAAAAGAAAGCATAAATATTGTCATTATTTTAATACTACTGTTATTTCAACATACTGACGTTTCACTCTAATTCGTTTGGATTAGATATGAAGTGAACCACGTTTCTTGAATAGTGCTTTTGGTTCATTCTCTACGACCAATACTGTAACAAAAATAGAGAAAAGGATAGACTATTTCGTTACTGCTACAGCATGTATTTTATTATGATCATGATGACAAATTGGAGGAGTAACGTTACCGCTATTGTTCGTATATGACTATACTCACTTCATTACTTCATCGTCCAGTTATGCTCATATTATATAAAGCATACCATTATATCGAAGAACAAGAAAAAAGAAAAAAAGAGAACAGTTACATAATCGAAGTGAAGAATAAGAGGACACATATACAATATAGATGGTGGAATTTCTCCACATAAGAGACATCACGTAAGAATGACATTACACATGAGTTATATCATGTAGGCGTGGTGTGTCTATCGGTACAAATATTTTGCTAATAATGTGTCTTGACGTACTTCTTAAAATAGAATTATTCGATCGAATATATGGTCTGTTTTTATTTTTAAAATATATTTTTTGTTTTTTATCAGCCCGAGAAGTTAATTTTATTTGACCAATTTTGTATAAAACAGACGATAATGAACGTAACAAAATGGAACAAGTGGATAGTAATGGTAATTATAATTAACAACAAAAGAAGAAAGATGTAGATCTACATAATATTGATAAATTATCAACTAAAATATCTCAATATAATGCTGCAATCCTGTTTCTATTTCGTTGACAGAAATATAATTAAAATTCCTTTTACTTTTTAATATAAAATATACATCTTAGATAAGATTTTTTTTATTGAAGAATGTTTTTGAAAAGATATATGAAGTAAAATATTGTTAATACTTTTACATATTGTTTTATTCTAATTACGAATATTTGGCTGTTCTAGACAATGATTTTTAATTGTTTTCTTATTAAGATTCATTCTATGTTCTTTTTCTCCAAGTCGTTGAGTTTGTTGAATAGTTTTATTCGTTGAACCAATCATTGATGGATTATGTAACGCACTCATATCAATATGTGTTCGTTTGTTTGTACATTTGAGAATTAATTTTAATTCTTTTCGAAAGACACTACTTACCATTGTATATAGAAAAAAGTTGAAACTATGATAAATAATTGATTCTAATGTTAAAAATTTATGAGCAAAATCATCTGTAGCTGATGTAAGTTCACTCTTAACAAATGATGCAGTAAATAAAGCATAGAGTTTTCGAATACCAACAGGTAATGTTAATGGAATAAATGATATAACTTGAATTATAAGCATACGTACAAGTTGAGTATCTTTTCGACGTAATGATACCGATATATTTGTATTAATTGGTACTACTTTTTGTTTAGATAAACGAACATTTTTAATTGTTAAACAACCAAAAACTAACATAATCAATGGAGGTATAATACAATAAGTAATTAAAAAATAAATATCAGAAAAAAGACGATATCCACTTGCTGATGTTTCACCAATACAAGATAATTTACCTTCAGGTAACATTTTAACATGAAAATAGAGTGGAACATGATAATAACTAATACATATGAAAATTGTTAAAAGAATAATAAGTATTCGAGCACGTTGAATTGTACTCCATCGACGACGATTAACATTTTGACAACTTGATACATATCGATCAAATGAAGCTAGAGCAATATAAGTAGCGGATAAAACACGAAATGTTTCCACAGTATAAAATTTAAATTTACAAACAAAATCTGATGATGTATCAGTTTGAATACCAAAATATTGTGTAAGCATTTGAGTAATCATATCAACATAGATAACAGGTAAATTGGCAATTGATGAAAAAAGAAAATAGAGTGAACAAGAATTAGATCGAAAATTTTTACTAGTAAATATTAAAATATTTAAACTATTTCCAATTGTACCAACAATCATATGAATAAGAGCAACATATAAAGTTAATTGTCGACTGATATAATATAATGAAACAATATAGTTCAATAAGGATGAATTGATAGTACTGTTATCAGACATTAGAAATAGAAATTCATTTAATATATGATACTTGTTTGATTATATTTTCTGCTTGTCATTCACACTATATTTAAAGACTTTCTGAAATTAATATTTCTTCTAACACGGTTTTAGACAGAAAATAAGTATTTTTCTTGTAAAAGAAGAAATGAGAAAATATATGTTCGTTAAAAGTAATTACTTTTTGTCATTTACATACTAATTAATACTAAGAGAAATGGAATCCAACTAATGATGTTCAATATCAAAAAAATCTTCTACCTAGAACAAAAAGAAAACATTATTAAAATAGCTACTCTATAGAGTATTATATAAATCTTCAGACTAAAAAAGTATCAGATAATATATGAATGCAATACGTATTGCTTTTGTTTTACTACCAAAAGGAGTTTTAATTAAGAATTGTTTGAGGCCAGTAAAACAACGTTAAAATAATAAGGAAGGATATTTGAACCAGAAAAATTGTGATAGATTTCCAATAATGAAAAAAATCATTTAATTTCTTAATCTTAAAATTTGCTTTATATATACAATTAAATAAAAAAGTTTTATTTTTCAATCAGAACTATCTAATTTATTCATTGATTTTTGTGAAATTCGTATTATTGAGTTCCTTCGCGAATTTTTTTGGCTTTTTTACTTACATTACGTACGCATCAAAAACGAAAAATTAGAAAAAATCCGTTGAAACACGAAATGAAAATATTCAGACTGAACCGTTGATATTTCTTTTTAGATCTTTATCAGGAAGTTCCATTCTTTCACAGATAAACTCGAGAAAAGACAAATAGTTAAGCGCCTTTGTTTCTATACAACAGCTGTGAATACATCTGATGACAGATAAATAAGTCCAAATGAAATATAAGTATCTGACGTCTAGAAAAAAAATGCATCTAAGCTTTCATGGAGGTTTCATAGTTATGTATGGCAATATGTCTACCGATTAATTAGATTATACAATAAAATCTTATAATTTTCTCTTGAAACATCTAAATTAGAGAATAAAATTTATTCGTTTTGCTTCAGTTCTTTACATTGTAATTTACCTTAAATAAAAAAAAGAAATAATTAAAAATAACTATTTAAATGATAAAGAGGTTATATATTTCACATTTTTCAAACAATATTTCTACAAAACTACGTCAAAATTCATCTCATTTGATAAATATTTTATTTACCTACAAATGAGTTTTTACTAAAACACACATGGTTCAAACATAATATTAGAATATCGAGATTGATTCGTTGTTTTTTACTTTTAGATCCTTATTACAAGCTCTCATTTGTTTACAAATAGGTTCGAGAAAAGACAAATTTCTGTAGACTGTGCTGGCGCCATTCTCTTTCTATTAGAAATTTTATCTTTAATAACAGCTGGATTATAACTACCGATAGTATTCTCGTAGTGACAAATTCCGTTATGTATGTAAATTAAATTTCTCAAACTAGATTAGATGGTTGAACAAAATTCATATTTAGTTGTTGAAATGGATGTTCATTTATCTAATAAATTCTCGATTTCTCATCTTTTCATCGTACTTCGTAGTCGAGTGAAACTCGAGTACCATATAATTTCTTTTTCTCGATAAAGCATCCAAAGTTCATTCTTTGTGACACTATGATATGAAGAATAAAAAGTTGTTTTATTGTCGTTCAAACATCAAAACTGAAGCATTGAATAGGATGCAAATCGAATCGAAATTTCAAAATGATACTTTGTTTGCTCAAAATAAAATCTGAATCTATAGATAAAATATGGCGAGACCATTTTCCATGGTTGAGATAATTAAAACAAAGGTAACGTAAAAAGTTAGCCGCAATCAGAATAGATTCGCTGAATAGATAATTAATCCTTAAAGTGATATTAGTGATTTGTATGATTTTCATAGCATTCGAGAGAAGCTATTGTAAAACTACTTTATCCATGTCATTTTTTTCAATTTCTATCACTTTATAAAGAGAGCAAGCGAACGATACTTTTTTTTTTTTATAAAAATCGATTTCTTGAGAGCGAACAGCAGTGCACCGTATTTCGCATTTGGGCGAAGCCTAGATGCCATCTAGTTCTTTCATCGCTGGACTTCCCCATCAAAGTCCGTATTTTGTATCGCGATGATCTCGAAAACGGATAAACAGGATATTTTTGTTTCAACGTGAGGATAGAATTTCAAGATCGAATTTGTCGACAGTGTGTCACTAGAATCAAGTTGATAAGTATTGATAGAATTCGCATAGTGATGAATTTCTTCTATTGATCGGAACCTGACTTTCTCGATAACATTCACAGATAGGAAATATGATTCGATAAATCCGAAAGAGGTTGTCTAGTGCTTTTTTCATTTGTGTTGAATCGTTGAAACGAATATACAATTTTTACCTTGATATTCATTAGTTTAGACAAGAAGATAGTTTGTCATTACACAATAGTGTCAAACTTGAACGTTGAATTCGATATTCAACTTTCACTTCAACTATTGATTCGTCCATAATCATACGTATCCAAAGATTGATTATCGAAAAATTGGGTGATTTTCTTTTACTTGGATCTACGAAAATTGGTCGCTACGCAAAATTGATCGATAGGAAAATAAGTCGTTATGAGAAATAGTCGACTATTTTGTAATTAAATGAGCGAAACGTTTCAAAAAAAAGTTCTCAGTTCGAAGAATAAGTTTAACAACCAAAGTCATTCGTAAAAAAGTTAATATGAAGCCAGTTTTTCAATTAAAATCTAATGATTTTAAGGGTACCCTCTCCCCTCCTTTTTTTGTCAAACTTTTTAGAGAAATTGTTTTTGTTTATATGTGCTGTAGATAGACCATGTGTTGGTATTTCGATCGGCTCTGTCATTCAATTGCTATCGGGTGTCCACTAAAAGCTTCTAGCAAAAAAATTTTTTAATGTGCTCAGTGGATTCTACATGAAAAGTTGCACATAAAAATGTTGAAAAATAGTCGGACTGTTCCAAAACTTATTTTTTGTTTTTCTTAAAACTAGTTTTTCATACACAGGACTAAATTGTGGATCGGAAAACCTCCCTTTAAGTTCGTCCGATCGAGCTGAAATTTTTATCCTAGATACTTTGAACTACTCTCCAGAGGTGAAATCGGTGGTTCTCATTTCTCTTATCTCCATCCGGATAAATAGAGTTCCGAAGGTTAAAAACTTAGTTTTGGAGAAAACCTTTACGTATTTTTATAAAATAAAAAGAAAGTGAGATTTTGAAAAAGCTGAAAATTACCTCTCAGATATGGTCGTAGGTATCTCCAAAAAAATTTTCAGCCAAATCGAACAAGGTTTGACATTGAAGTCTCAATCCAAGATGAGAACCTATTGAAAACCAGTAAGTTCTACAGAAAACCATGAAAACCGCTATAGAAAAACTTTTCCTCAAACACGTAGCTCATCATTTTAGGTGATCTATCTACCGTAAAAATTTCAGCTCAATCGGATATACTGTCTTTGAGATCTAAAAATCATCAAAAAAGAGGGCGGGGGGATACCCTTAATGACTTTCAGGGCTGTCGCGACCGAAGAGGAAGGAGGACTCACCTCCTCCTAGTCTTCAGAAACTGCTTTTTTCGGTCAATTTTTTAAAAGAATTTTAGAAGGATTTTCGAAACTTGTAAAAATTCCACAATCAAAGAAATTCAGAAATCAATTCATTAATCCCTGCAAACGTTCACATTTTGTAGCCATGACAGTACTGTGGCCGATGCTACAATAAACGGACACACTTATAATGTACGAATTTTCATTTTTTATATGTATAGTTCAGGCACCTTCAATATTTCTTTTTTTTTGTTACATAGTCTTATAATTATACTTCGTATTCTTTTATTTTTACCTTGATAGAGAGAATCCATGTTTTTCATCGAAATACTTAGTATGTAAACTTGTTTTTAATGTGTCGACTAATTATTATATCGACCAATTTTTGCTTTCTTGAGTATAATGTAATTTGAGTCTGAATTCCAATGAGAATTTATAAAAATGAAAATAACAGCAAAAATCCTGAACTTGATAACTCTAAATAGTAGAGAGTTACTTAAATAATGATTCAGACCTCTAATCAAAGAAGTCGTTCAGATTCAAATAACTATGCATCCAGTGTCATTTACATGCCCTTGATCTCAGTTAATGACATAAGAGATTTGTGTTTTAGATAAGATGTTCTTTAAGCGAGCCCATGAGATTCACAGGTATGTCTATTTACTGTTGCCTTTTTTTCATCTGCATTTGCTAATGAGAATATAGTCTTATCAAGGTACTCTCATTTTTTATTCTATACTACATTATCGACCTTCAAAACAGTGTTTTTCATGCATCAAACATATAATTCTAACCAATTATCTTCGTGCACGTTGTTTTTTCATATGAGAATAATAATGATTCATTTTTTAATTTTCTTCATTCTGTCCTTGTAGATGGTGATGGAGATAAGATGTTCTTTAATAGGAATCGTTATAGTGACATTTGCATGTATTTACTCTTTTTCTTGCGTTCTGTTAATGAAAATGTTGTCTTGCTACAGTAAATAAAAATCAGTTTTTCTTTTTTATTTTCTCTTCTTCATTTTTGATCATCAAAACATCATCTTCCATTCAATAAACGCATAACTTCAGATTATTTTATTCATGTAAGTTCATTTTCTTCTTATGATAACAATGACTCACTCTTTTGTTTCATTGCATCTTATTATTATAGGGATCCACGATTTACTGATGAGACAATTGCTCATCGAAAGTTAGCAGCAGAATTGGCTATACCATTAGATGAGTTAAAAGTAGAACCATTGCGAAAATTCTGTGACGCATTCGATGCTAAAGCTAACGAAACATTCGCAAATACATTTAAAGGAACCATCCAAGAAAAACAAGTCAAAATTGATTCGACTGGTCAGTTTCATCCATAAGAATGATCTATAATTTTTTTGTGAAATTATTATATCTAGAAATACCCATCACTATTTATACACCAGTTGATGCCAATAAAGACAAATTAGTTATATTTTTTCATGGTGGAGGTAAAACTACGATTGACTAATGATTTTATACTACTGATTTCCTTTATGTTTAGCTTGGATTCTTTGTAGTCGAAAGACACATCAAACAATTGTTAATCTTCTTGCAGAGTATGTACAATCACTTAATTAATTTTCTCTTCTTTGTTTGATGGTACATTGATGATTTAGTGCAACAAAAACAATTTGGATTTCTGTCGAATATCGTCTTGCTCCTGAACACAAATATCCTATTTGGCTTGATGATGCACGTCAAGTTACTCAACATATTATCAAAAATAAAGTTGACTATGGTTTGTTTCCTTTTCTAAAATCTTTTAATAGCTATGAAACATTGTATTAGGTGTTGATGAAACTGCTAAGATTGGTCTAGCAGGAGACAGTGCAGGTGCTATGATAAGTGCTTCACTTTGTCATACACTAAAAAATTTGGATTTTCAGGTAAAGATTTAATATGCATGTCAATACTGATGATACAAGTTAGAATATTATCGAGTAGATTCTTGTTTATGGCATCTATGATTTTACTTTGCAAACAGCATCTGCTAAAGAATTTACCACCGAACAATATGAGCTCACACCTGAGTTCATTGAGTGGTCTGTAGATATCTACGGAATAAATCGAAAAGCTATAAGAATCATTATACTTTCATAGGTCTTTTGTGACTGCATTTCATGATAAAGCTCATACGAGAGATCCTCAAGTATCTGTACTACTCAATACCTCTTTCGATGGTGTGCCACCAGCATTATTTATTGTTGCTGAACTTGATCCATTGCGTGATGATAGCTACGGTATATAAACACTTTTTAAAATAAAAACAGCGAATGAATTAAATGAATTATATTTGTATTTAATAGCATATCAGGAAGTTCTAGAGAAAGCTGGTATTAAAACGAAGCTATTATTGGTCAAAGGCGTCGTTCATGGATTTTTCGATGCACCAGGTAAGAAGTGAAATAAAAATAATTTTACTGTAACATTTTGATGAATTTAGCGATCTACCCAAAAGCACATGAACAAGTTGTGAGTGCTGTTCAAGAATTTATGGCATCGATATAAACTATCTATGAAACATTTTTCATCAGAATAATTAAAATAAACATTGATATTTTTTTTAAATACATGTAATGCATAGTAATAGTTTAATTTTGAAGAAAATAGTTATTATCAGTGTAATAGAAAGTATCATCTTACAAGTATTTACATATCTATTGAATTTGAAGAACAAATGAATTACAAAATAATTTGAAAAATTTCTATATACTTTATAGACATTATTTATTTGTAGAATCTATTCAAGTGTGTATGAATTTAGAAACGGAACAAAATAAATGCTCAATAGAATTTGTCCAGTATTATATACGAATTCTCAGTAAACAAACCAGGCTATCAGTATAATATATAATATTCAGTAATTATAATCTTTGCTCAGTCAACTAATCGTCTACTTACGAGTGAATCACTCAAGGTAATTAACGACTTTAAAACTCATACTTTGGGGACATGGAGAGATATTACTAGACTAAAACAAACCCAAAAGCGTTCGTGTCCATGGCCCTGTTTTCCTGAGATATTGAATGTTCAAGTTATAGAACGGTGTAGTGATTTTGACTCATACCACAACTATCGAGCAAATGAGAAAATGATAGATGCGAAGAATTTCATGCTAACAATCATATCAAGAAAAAATATCTCAACTTTTCAGATTTTTCTCTCATATTTGCCATTCACAGTAATTTTTATCATATTACGTAAGCACTGTACAGACATCAGATTGATACGAGAGAGAAAAACGGGTATCATACACATTCTACCACGTTCTCTTAAGGACCTCAATACTGACTGTTTTCTGCTCCTTTAGTAGATAAGAGCGTGGTATGATATTAGATTTGGAAAATAAGAATAAGCTGTAAAGATTTAAATATTGAGAATTTAACTATGATTCAACAAAATTTTCTGTCAAAAATTCGATAGCAATTCATAGATAATAGATTGATCATTTGAAAGATGTGATAAGTCCAAAGAATAACCATGTTAACAATCGAAAAATACTTTTTCATGAATATTACTGATTATAAAACTAATTTCTCACTCAAATACAATAATCACATTTTCTAATAAAAATATAAAGTAACAAATGAATTCATTATCGAGAATTGCGTTAAGAGAAAGAGTTTGATTATTCAACAACATTAAATAATAATCTATATAAGGTATTTTAATAAAAGTTCTTGTACTCTTTAATAATTCGAAAATACTATGTTGATACATTATTTTATTTATTTTTAAATTGTTAACTGCTACTTGTCCTGAGAATTTTACCTTATTATTGTTCATCGATAGCTTTTTCCTTTAATATCAGAGATGGGCAAGTCAGAGGTTTTTCCAAGTCAAAAAAATGACTCGACTTGCTCATCTCTGTTTAATACTATATGTTGAGAAGTTCTGAGTAATTTTTTGATACAATGTACTTTTTAATATCGATTTGAAAATATAAAAACATAAAAAATAAAAATAAAAATAATTTAATGTAGAGATTGAAAATGTCAAGGTTATTATAGTGAAAAATATTATCAAAATATTTTTTTTATTTTTAAGATTTAATTAAATAAAATAAATTAAGAATTTGAACTGTTATTAGTTGACCTTATTCATTTGTGATTAATATTGTTTTCCATTGATAAAATATGCCGTCTTCCAATCCATACAGTAACATGTCCATATCTGTTCAAACAGGTTGAATTAATAGTATTGTTAGTAAACCATTGGATAATCTCTTCAGAAGATTTTGAATATTCAAGTTCTAAGTGAATTATAGATAAATGTTGACACTTTTCGAGAATTTTTTGTATTTGTGTGATATCATCTAGTGGTATTTGTAAATATTTAACATGACGTGCAACAATTAAATCGATATTTTTCATAGGTTGAGATGATTTACATTTATTCAAATTATGAATAATAAGCGAAGAAAGATTATGTGCTTGCTCAAGGACCATGCCAATATTCATCAATGTATTTCGATTATAGTCATTAAAATAATAACTACACAATTCCATTCGAACAATTTGAAAAATATTAATAAATATGGAAATTGAATGGAGCATTAACAATGAAAATTCTTTCCCAATAAACATATGAATTTTCGTTACTTTACGAAACATTGGATAATTTGTTATTGTTATCTAAAAAATAAAAAACATATTCTTATTACTCATTAAATATTAATTACTAAAGAATAAAAATATTTTCAATGTTCATTCTATTGTTTTTTTTAGGAAAATGATAAATGAAAAAAAAGAATCTACTCTAATCTAAATAAAATATTTCAATCGATTCAAATAATAAAACTGATTCAATAACATACTTGTTTTTCAATATTATTAGTAATAATTTCTTCCAGATCAAAATGGAGTTCGCTGACATTATTCATTATTGTTGATTCATTATTTAAGGTCATCGGATGTGTAGAATGCGATATTTTTTGAGAATTTTGTGTATATTCAAGCTCGGATTTGCATATTGGTAATGAATAAAGACGAATAGGATATGAGAGACCGTTTTCATATTCACAAGTAATAAACCATTTTTTACGTTCTATCCAAAATGGTGTTTGAAATGATCCAATGATTAAATCAACTTCTGCCAGAGTTTTTTCACCAAAATGCCAACTATTAAAATAAAATTCAAATTTTTGTAAATGAGGTAAATTTATTTGAATAAATTGTTCCCATTGTTTACCATCAAGTATCTCTACTTCACCAATTAATTTTAGATAAATAAGTGATGGTGTTAACAATAAAAATGATTTTAATGTGCCTATATTTCTATCAATTTTTTCGATTGTTAAATATTTTAATTGTTGCAAAGATATGTGAAAAGAAGATATTGAAATTGTATCATTCATAATCGTATTAAAAGGTTGTTTTATAATGAGTTTATGTAAATAAGGAAAAGATTGAGATATTTTACAAAGATTATCTATAGTAATGCCGCCATTTATAATTAAATGATGAATTAAACAATTAGTCGGCCATGAAATTTTCGATAGTCTGTCATTACTTATATTGAACTCTAACTTTCGAAGACTTGTTTTTGCAATTATTGATGAAAGAAGCTTTGTAGTTGTTTGTACACGTTTTCCATCATAATTTCTAATATTGAATGACAATGAAGTTAATGCATTAGAATTAATATGTTCCATAATAATGTCTAATTCATCTTCATCGATTTCATTAAGAATTAAAAAACGTAGCCGAGAAAATTTTTCTAGATGAACAAGTGAAATAAATAGTTTTATTTGATTTAATGTTCTTTCATCATTTGATAGTGTTAATGAAATAACATTTTCAGGATTAATTAATCGACATAAAACATAAAAATTTGGTTTTGAAATTAATTTCAAATCTAAATAGTATCGATTATATGTATTAACAATTGATTGAAATAATCTTGATAATGGTCCAATTGAGAATATAATTGTTTCTACATCAAGATTATCAATAATTCGATGCAGTATTTCTACTGGTAATGTATCAATTGTTGGAACTATATTATTTGCCATTAAAGAAAAAATAATATCCTATGTTGGAAACTTTCCAGTATATATATTATTCACAATAATTCAAATAAATATGCAGATTTATTACATAAGTTATTTTTTGATCTTTGACGTAAATTAAAAACAGAACAAAAACGACAATCACTTTTCCTATGTTGCATAGGAAAAAACGAAAAGAACAGAAAAAAAAATTCTGAATAATCAAACTGAATGAATTGAGATGTCGCTCATTATAACAAACTGTTTGGAAGAAATTTATTTCAATTTTGTTATCAAAAAAGCTTTAGTAAATATCAACGAGGTGCTTTTCAAACTCAATCATAAAATTTTCTCATCCATTCATATTTTCCTATTGGCAATAGTATAGTTTCAGAAATGAAAAAATCATTCAATTGTGTTAAATAAATCATATTATTATTAAAGAAGTTTAAACAAGAGAAAATCATCTGAAAAATTGTCCTGTATAGTATAATCGAATACAAGATTTAAATCTGATTATTACTAAAAAGAATAAGTTTAATAGAACAATTACATTAATAAGTTTATCATAAAAAATAATTTTCGTCTTTTTTTTGTAGTATCAAAAACTTAATTGTTCAAAATATTGTCCATTTTAAAAAGAAAAAAAGTAATTCTAAGATAAATTGTAGAACTTTACATAGTGCATCTTGTGATATATTTTCTTGTCTTTAAAACAATGTATAAAACGATTGAAAACTATAACGTAAAACACAACGATTTTCACCTGTTTCATTTCTCTATTGATTTTAAACACCAAAAAGGAATAAATTTAGATGATAAATTGATATCATTTGTATAAAAAGATGGATCAAATGAAATGTAATATGATAGATATTGTTACTAAAATATTATCTGAAATGAAATTGTATCATATTTTGAATTATTTGTTTTGTTATTTCAAAGAGAGAGAAATAGAGATAATAATGGGACTTAATGAATATTATAAATCACAATTAGTTTATACTGTTGTCTGAAGCAATCGAAGAATAAAATATCTCATTACTACAATAATAGTAGTCTAACAGATCAGCATTTATTCATTAGTTTTTCTGAGCAATAAATATATAGTTAGATAATGAAGTATTTTTATTTTTATTTTATATTTTGAAAGAGAATTTTTTCAACAAAAAGACGATAACTAATAACTCCCATCACAAAGACAGCACTAATAATATTCATTGTAATACCAAATGATCGATAATTTGGATAGCCAAGAGCAAACGTAAGTCGACCAATAGCAAAAAGTACAGTAAAAACAGGCAAAATAATTAATTCATTCGATTTAAGTACGGTACAAAGAGATAATGAAAGAATTAATTTAATAACTAATTGTTCAAGTGTATTTTGTAAAATACGTTGTCGTTGTTCAACTAATGAATGTCCTCTTCGATCCATTGGATTAACAGCAATACTTGTAATACGTATGTTAATTACTGCAAAAATGGCAATAAATAATGAAAGACAATCAATAAATGAAAGTTGTAAAGTGTATATCAAACGTTTTTCAAATGATAATTGTTTAATATTATCATCGATTACCACTGTCCATGGAAATCTATCGAAAAATGCCAATGCCATTATAATAGTAGTAATGAACATAGAGATCGTTCTTAATGGACCAAGTTTACGTTGATAAGAACGAAGTTCTTCTCGCATTTTGTCATCCGTTTCAATAGTCATATTTTGTACTTTAGAAAGAAACAAATCTATAAAATAGTTATGATAACGTATATACACGTTGTTTTATATAGTGTGTAATGCAAATGTCGTGTTGATATTGCAAAATAATAATATACTTTAACCTTGTTGTTATAAAAAAAATAGTACGGGTTAGTTTGCATTTATAATGTAATATATCAATCAAATTTGAGATGTGAAAATATATTACAAATGATTGTAATTTGATAATTAGTTTTTAAAATGATTTATTTGTTTGAATTCAATGATCAAATGATTTTTTTTTGTGACTCGTCATTTCTATGACCTTGTAAGAAAAAGAAAAAAGTCGAACAAAGTCATTCTGACGATGAGAAAGAAAAAAAAATCTTTAGATGAGATAACAAAATAACATCATTTTAATTGAATATAAAACATCGATTACAAGTTATATTTATTTGACTTGTTTTTTTCTTTTGTGGCTATTTTGTTTTACCATCGATAACTGGTAAAGTTATTTCAAGAATACAATGTATTAGACGATTAAAAATTACAATGGAGAGTGCGACAATTCAACGCAGTCCACTCGGTAGTTGATTGAACATTTCTCTTTCGCATAGAGCATGTACTATGCACTGTTTCTATGTCAATATTTGAATGGAGAAATCGAATTTAATATATGAATATTGAAATAAATAATTTTTGAATAAAATCTCTGCTTGAAATAACAAAAAAATACATACAAATTCCATGTGCCCAAATATTTCAAAAATATAACTTGATCACATGATTATATTTTATCTAGCAAAGATAATATCATCATCAAAGAAAAATTAACTATACTTTTTTTAAGATTAGTTTCTAATCTAAGAAATAGTTTTCGATTTTCTATCGGAGTCTTCTAAAAAAAATAAAACAACTTGCCCGTCGTATCGTTCAATGAATTCATAATCTCAATAATCGTTGATATTCATCTTATGTGAGTGTGATAAATACATCATAGATAGGCGTGATCATTCATGCATATATGACGTGCTATTTAATATTGTAAATTCTATTAAAATTATACTATCATTAACTGACATGGTATACACCGAAAATTGAATGAACAACAATGAAAAGTATATTTATTCAAGAACAATTCTAATTGAAAGTCGACATATATAAATGGTGATCATTCATTTGCAACGATATACATTTCATTCTCAACAAGCGAATAAATTAAAAGCAAACATGCAAATCAACTTCTCAATCTTCGTATTATTGATTAGTGTATGTCTCATTGGTGTTATAACTTCGTCAATTAGTAGTAACAAGCACGATAAATACATGTTAGTTGATCCACATCAATCAGAGACAATGATCAAACTTTGACTACCTATCATCTACTAAATATGTGGTTTTATTGAAGTTACTCGTAAGAATAACTCAGATTGTTGCAATAGGATTTAACAGTGGTTTTTATGTTCATAGTCATCATTGTTTATGGCAAGATGAAACAAAGACATAAATTTGGTGTATGAAAACTTTTTATAAAAAAAACGTGCAATTTAAATATAGACCTTTCTTTTTCATATCCTTCTTGTCACATATGTTTCCTTTGCTTGCTCGATACTAAGAATACTCATATGTCTTTTTATGTAAATAAATCATTATTGCCTAGCTATTCATTGTACGCCTCATGACTATTCTTTTTGATAGAATATAAATACATTTAGTCATCAGCATATATACATACAAAAGTCTTGAGTTGGACAATCAGATTATCTTATTTTTAAAAAACATGACATTAGCTGATTAGAGATTCCGTGATATTAACAAATGGAATATTCAAAATGATCCGTTCGTAAGAATGATCATGAAATACATAAAAAACTTTCTTTAGATTATAACAATATTTTTCTGAGTTTAAAATCATCATATCAGTGTTTGGCCATAATTTGAACCAATCATGTAGCTACAACAACATTATGTTTTATTTGTTGAAGATTAAGTCGCTTCAATAACCATTTTCTGAATTCAGGAAGCATTTCAAGATATACCCATGGCATTAGAAGACATACAAGATAAAGAAGATCGAAAATATACTTTGAATGAATTTTAGCAACCAAATTTGATTTAGTAAGTTCTTGTATTACTGCAATAATAGTATTTGGTAACCATGCAATAATATATAAGGATGAGATACTAAGTAATTGTAACATCATAGGTCTTTGTCTTCGCCAAGATATCATTCGATGATGATGATGTTTTTGCCAAACAACTCGTATGGCAAGTGTCATATTAGCCAGAATAATAATCACGACCGGTAGACCATTATGTAATGCCCAGTCAACTGTTGCTAATATTTGATTGTATATGAGATAACAATTAGCTAAACCACATAAATTCGCTGAAAAAATCCACTTCGTACCATCGCAAGGATAGATTACAACAAAGATCAAATAGAGAGTCGTTGGATAGACAACACACAACAGAAGAGGAAGATGATGTAACAGAAATCGCTTTATTTTAATGTGTAGTATATGATGATTAAATATGAGTATATGACGTTGTATTGAAATAGTAGCCATTAACAATTCACTAGATACATTGAGTGTATATTCGAAAAATGTCCACCATGTACAATAACTTGCTGTCGCTGGACTAACACGGCCTAAATGATAAAAGTGAATAACCATTGGTAAAACACATGATGCCTCTAAAAAGTTGACGAGAATTAAAAGCAATAAAGCTTTATTTTGACAAGTTTTTACAAAGGTACTGTGAGTGACGAAAAATACAAAGATGAGAAAATAAAGTACGATAGATGGAAGTTGTAGAACGACTAGTATCCAAAATTTAACACAATAAAGAATGACGTTATCGTTTTTTAATGCTTCCATATCGGTAATGTTCATTTGTTTGAGAGTGCAAAATATATATGAAGTAAAATTCTTTAACAATTAGTTGTATTTGCTATAATAAAACGGCGTAATGAAGTAGTTTGTTTATTCTTATTTCTAATATCGTGTTAACATCTTTCTTTCTTTTTACTAATGAGCGACTTCAACAGTCATTATAAAGAAAAATTTTTTATAAAAGACAAGCTTTCAGGAAAAGAATAACCACAAGCTGCATTATTTTAATTGGAAAATATATGACAATTAAACAATCTCTATAATTAATAAATATCATTTTCTCAAAAAGGTAATAATATTTGAAAGGAATCTTCATTTTCTTATTTCAACTATGTTTAATTAAACTCTAAAAATCGAGTTTAGTCTTGACTAAAGCAGAACTAATATATATACAAAAGAGATCATCATAGAAATTTATCAAATTTTTATTTTGAAAATATTATTCTTATTATTAATGTTATGAGTAAAAGATTTTTTTCTCAACATGTTTAATAGTGCCAACAATAATTGTGTATTCGTAACCAAATATAACAAAACGACTTAATGATGAATAATCAGAATATTTTTCAATACAAATTGGTTTCAATGGAATAATTTTTACTAAAGCAATATCATCTGATTTTAGAAATTTAGGATTTTTCTAAATTGTTTTGCCTGTTTTTTGATCAATTGTTTCTAGTAATTCATCAAATTCACAAGGTACTTGTGCCATATGATAATGAATTACATATTGATCACCTTTAATGATATGACCGGAATACGAAAGTACGTTTATCTAGTAGAAAAAAATAGGAATTTTTATGTTAATTGAAATATTACATACTTGTGCAATGAAATACAATGTCTCTTCTGCAGGATCATTGTTTATATCTGAACAAATAAAACCAGGTCGAAGTTTTTTTTCATTTATATTATTTACAGTAAATACAACTTTATCACCTGGTAAAGCTTCTATTAAAATCAAAGCAATAGAATAATTTTACAATACTAATTTATTTACCTTCGAGAGTTTTATAATGCATTTGAATTGATTTTACTTGTGCCAAAAGATTTGACGGAGTAAATCGAACAGTCATACCTAATTTAAGTATACCTGTTTCAATATAACCTACAATCATTGTTTCGGCATCTTCATTCTTATACATCGTTTGTAAAATCAGACGAAGTGGCTTATCAATAGGTTTTGGTGGTAAGACTATATTATCGAAAATTTCTAATAAAGTCTTATGTATTATAGTATTTTCTGTTTGATTAATGGTCGAATTTTTAAACCAAATCATATTTTCAGATGGTTCGATTAAGTTATCTCCATGCTGAGCAGAGATTGGAATAAAAATGATATTTTGTGGTTGATAACCAATCTTTTTTAAATAAAGAAGTATTTCAGTTTTAATTTCATTAAAACGATCTTCCGAATAAGGTGGATCTGTTGTATCCATCTTATTAATAACAACAATCATGCGTTCAATACCCATTGTATAGGCAAGTAATATATGTTTACGTAGTGGACTACATTTTGAAATACTGCATTCAAACTCACCTAGACTAGCTGGTACCAAAAATAAAGCATAATTTGCCTACAAAATATAATTGAATAAATTAAATCAAAATCTCCAAAAAAAAATATAACATACAAGTGAAACACTTGTAACCAAACGTTTGATATAATTTCTAAAGCCTGGACCATCTATCAAGGTGATATAATTTTTGTTCGTTTCAAATTGATATGATGGTATATCAATATTTACACCAAATTCATGTGTTCTTTTCAATTCATTAAATATCCAGATGTACTTGAATGAAGTTTTGCCCATCTACATATATTAAAATAGGAACAAAATCGAAGTTGTATGTGGCGCATCTATCTATTCATAATTTTATATCTCCTTTCTTCAAAGAATTTTAAAACTTAATGTGTTCAGTATGTTAGTTATGTCATAATAGATGAATATGAAAAAAAAACAAACCTCTTTAGCCTTCTCCTCAAGTTGATTGAATATTCGTTTATCAATAAAACCACATTTATACATAAAATGTCCAGCTAATGTTGTTTTGCCGGAATCACAATTACCAAGAATTACAATTTTAATATGAGATTTTTCTCTATTCATTACTAAAATACTGTTTAAAACATGCAACTTAGATGAAAAGTGCTCTCTAAATATAAATGTAATTACAGTGTTTATTGAATGAGTCATTTCTATTTCATCATACTTACGCAAGACATGTGTCGTCTGATAAAAATTCTGTTTTTCAATGTTGATTAGAACAACAAACAAATATCTACTTATAAACCTCTTATTGAAAATTTACTTTTATTATTTGATGATTTCATCTATATTTATACGTATGTTAAAATGCAAACATATGTCAATTAGTTAAATTTAATTATGTTATAACAATGAACAAATATTATTTGATTTCAATTTGTTTTGAAGCATAGATTTATTTTGAATTATGTCTCTTGCAAATCGTTTATCCAATTCAGTTTGAAATCGAATGAATTCTGTTAAAGTTAATTTAAGTTGTCTACTATTAGCAATTTGTTGACAATCATCTTGTAACAAACGAAAAATATCTTTATCATCATTCGTTTTTGACATATTATGTAATCGAAGAAGACTTGTTCCATCAAAATTTTCAAACAATTGTGATAATGTTAGTAGATTATATGTATGACACCAACTAATTACATCGTCAGATGTCCATTCTTTGATATTCTTGTTTTCATGCATATTTGATATTGGTTTCCTAGATTCTATTTTTTTCTCGATTGGATGTTCACTTTCATCATTCTGTTTTTTCGATTCAGTCTTGTTTTTTTTATTCGAATCAATAATAGACTGTGTAATTGTATCTTCAATAGTCTTATTTTTGTGCTTCATTTCTTCTTCTAACATACCAAATGCCTTGTCAAATTCATGTTTAGTGAAATCAATATATATATTGGATCCAATCAGAAAACCAAGCCATACTCTAGCCTTATATTTCGGCTGAACAACTAACGGTACAATAGGACGCTGACGAACATAAGCAAAGTCTGCTTCATGACGACAAGCATTACTCTTTTCATAATTCTCACTCATACATACAATAATAAATTGTGAATTTTCAATGGCAAACGCCATAGCTGTAAGTGAATTTCCGTGCATATCTTTCTCATCAAACCATACACGATATCCTTTGGTTATGAGACGTTCATATATTTTTTTACAAACTGTTTTCTCTGCCCAACAATAACTTATCATTAAGTCAAATTGATAGTCCATAGTAGGAGATAATTTTTGTTGAATAGACCAAAATATAAGAAAAGTATAATTCAGATAAACTAAACAAATAAAATAATAATTAATTGATACTTACTTTTCTGAATTCGTATTTTGTTGATCAACAGTTTCTGCTCGATTCGTTAAAGCATTAATATGATTTTGATCAGTCAGATTCCATAAGATGCCTTCGGCTGAACGTGCTACATCTTTATCCGGTGCACTTTTTGGTTGATCAACAAATTTTCGAAGAGTAGTAAGAAAATCTTCATGAGAATCAAATTTTTCATGTAATTTTTTATTAAATGACAGTGTCCAAAGGATATCATAAACTATATTATAATCATCGGTAATCGAAATTAGATAATTAAAATAATCTACCGATGTTGCAATGCTAATTTGAATACTATCATTATGAACGAGAGCTGAAAGAGCTTTCAAAAGCATATGTATAGGTACTCGTTTATAGCATTTATTAGTTAATTTATTTGCTTGTTTAATGGCATCAAAATATAAATGTGTTAAATTATCACTGGGAATATTTAGTTGTTGTATCATTTTATCATCTAATAATACTCCGAGTAGCATACATGCTTGCAAACGTAATCTGTCATACTCAGCATGCATATATGGATATATATCATTTGCTGCATGATTCTGTTGTAAATACAGACGTATAGTTGAATCATTACTGGCATTTTTCAGTTGTACCATTATAGTATCAGCAAGAATAGTACTATCATTTGCCCAAGTAGGTAAAAGACCTGAATGGACAAAATCAGATTTAAGTAAATGAAGCAATAAAGTGAAATAAGCATTTTCATTTCGAAATACTTCATATTGATAACAATTAGTCATAAGTAGAGATACACCGGTCAAACATGCACTATCATTTTCAATATTTTTTAGTTGATAAAGATAATGACGAAAATTATCTAAATTATGATTAAATATTTGTTCACCAATGCGTAAAACAATTTGATAAGATTGAGCTGTTTTCAAAGCATTTTCAAAAGATAATCGGTTACATTGAAAAATTCCAGTTAAAAAAGAACATGTACGAACAAAGAAAATACGAGCTGAAATATTGATTTCGATTGATTGTTTCAAATATGTTCCATACCATTCTGACAGTACACATGATAATACAGATTGACAAAGAGGTTGAAGAACTTCGGTAGCTAAATTATCATGTCGATAAATAAAATGGCCAATGGCTTCAAGCCATGTACATAACAAAAATAAAAAATTATGACGATGAAAAATATCGTTTTTGAGAAGTCCATCGATAATACTGACAAAAATTTGTAGAATATCCTCATTGAGTAAGAGCTCATTCTGAATACAAATTTGTTTAGAATCATCTGTAGTGACAATGGCAATACGTTGATTGAACAAGCCTATTTGTTCGATATACTTTGAACAATGTTGATCATCTTCATTGACAGTTTTTAAACATCTTTGCAAAAGTTGACATGCAGTTTGTTCGATTGAAATTAATGTAGAGATAGAATCTGATGCGTATAGAACTTCATTAATATTAATATATGACAATACGTCAGCCGCTTCGTCATATTTATTTTCTTTGACCAGTTTGTATATGTAAAGAACTTGTTCTTGTACATTGCTACTATCCATTTTATAAAGAATTATTTTATCTTATATGCATGTTTTCTTTGTAAGGTATGAATAAAATAAAATTTTTATTTCAATTCTCGTCTCTATTTATATGTTTATTTGTGTTACTACAGACAACTTAATAATGTATGGTGACAATAAAAAAAAATAGTAACTTTTTTTTTCTCGTGAGTGTTACTTTATTTTCTCAAGTTGCCGACCGATAAAAAGCAAAAGAAAAAAGCAAGAAACCCTTCCAATTTATATCGATAAAATAACAAGACAGAAAGAAAACGTAGTGAAAAAAAATAAAACAATTGAAAAGTATATCTTCTCGTCATTGATCATTTTCAGATGGTAATCATCATTATCATTTGTCATTCAAATGTATTCAGTCGAATGTGACATGTAACACAAATTTTTACTCGTGTACCTATTTGACTAGCTATATATCAAACAAACTCTATAACTGATTATTTGTTCATTCACAGATCTAATTGATCTCCTTATAAGAATGAAGAAAAAAAAATGCATGAAAGAGAGGAAACAAAAAAAGAAGCAGAAAAGTTGTGGCATTAAATAAAAATTTAATCTAGTTATGTTAATAATATATAAAGACAAATAAAAGAATCAAGTTTCATAAATTGTCATAGAAAGTTTTATAGATTTCATTTTAGGTACGAGAATATTGTCTTCCTAATCTTTTTTTTCTTTTCATTCTTCTGGTTAATTAGCATGAATATGACTATAAAAAATAAACTCGATAAAGTACTTAAATTATTTCATATAGTCAAGTTTGTTTTACCTTTCTTTCACTGTTCCAATTTTTTTTCTCATCTTCCCAGGTTACTACTGATTTTTAATGTAATGAGTTATCCCATCTAGCTAGCAGCTTCTGAGAAAAAAAACCATGCACTACAATTGGTTACTATATACATGAATTATTTATCCGATGTACTTTCGCAGACGATTCATGAATCTCATGACGAAACGCTATGTCTAGAATTCTCTTTGTTGGAAAATACCTTGCTCTAAGTTGAAATCATTGATCTTGTCAAGACGATATATTTGTTTAAATTGGTCCTTGTCCTAAAGAAAGCATCTTTTTCAAAATATGGCTTGTACCAATTTATTTATCATATCTAGAATAAAATTGTTTTCTCTTCTACTTATGCATTAAGTTTGTACATAGTAAGCACCATTACACTGAGAAAAACATTATTATACACTGTCAGTAAAATCTTTCGATTCTACAAGGAAAAGTTGCTGATTAATATTAGGTATTTAGCTAAAATTGATTTGCCTGTCGGTCTAAAGATTTGTTAGTCGGTGACATTGATTTGTTGTTGATCAAATCAAGTATAAAGAATTTAAATGAATAAACAGTATTTTGACGTATTGAAAATCATTTCATTTCTACCTATAACTTTCTGTCACCAAACAAAATCTGATATTAAACTGGTTTGATGAGTGTGAGTAATTGGTAATTCCTTATTATGCTTTGCTTGATCTGCTCATCTTAAAATATTGATGAAAGCCGTTTATTATTTTCCAATTGCTATAAGGCTTCCCACCCCCCCCCCCACAGTGGGGAACCAGGCGGACATGACCGATAGTTCTATTTTCCAAAGTTCAAATATTGGAATGAATATGTGTCAGGTAAAATTAGAATTTAGGCAGAATTAAACTTAAAGTTTAAATTTTTTATTATATTCAGTTTAGTTTTGAATCAAAATAAAACGAATAGCTATTTAAATTTTTAGTTTATGTTTAAGATTTAACAGATTTTAAAATGAAATTTATATATGATTATTTGAAGTAGATTTTATTCAATGGATATTGATTTGTATTTAGGAAGATATAGAGTTCGCAAGTTGTATTCAATAGAAATTGAATGAAGTTTAGGAAGATGTAGAGTTCGCTAGCTTTTTTCTATTAATATTGGCTGTATTTCGGAAGATGTAGAGTTCGCTAGCT
>JAJEKB010020228.1:70362-84040 GCA_022393335.1 Macrotrachela quadricornifera
GACTTGTATTTAGGAAGATGTAGAGTTCGCTAGTTTTCTTCTATTGAGATTGACTTGTATTTAGGAAAATGCAGCGTGCGCGAGCGTTTGTTATTAAAAATTTGAAGAATCCAAACACACCTTTTAAATTATTCTGAGAGAAAAAAGGCATCCGACAAATAAGAGAAAATGAAAAAGGAGGATAGAGTTTTAAAGTTAAGAATATTGATTTTATTTAAATCAATATTCTTAATCGACATTTCTCACACTTGAAGGATCTGCACACGTGTTTTTAGTATATTTTGAATTTAATTAAGAAATTAATCTGATGTACTCAAATGATAGTTAAATTTTGCCTTGACTGAATAAAAATAGATAATGATCAGTTGATCGGAGCATAACTGCTTTAATTACTCAGCCAGTAAAATACTTCCGACCGAAAAAAAAGGACAAGGAGGATGGATTTTTATGGTTAGTCATAATAGCGGTTTATTTTAACAATCATAACCGAACAATAACCTATATAAGCGTTTGTCATGTCTTGCAAAGTGGGTTCAACATAAATATGGTCATACACATCATATATGGCTTCATATGTTAGTACAAATTTATTTATTTTTATCACATGGTAGGTTAGAAATAACTGAGACATTCTACAATTATTTTATTCTGTTTCAAAATAGTTGTTATAACCTAATCTTTAAAACTTATCTCGAGCAGGCGGTTGAAAAAGGATGAAAGTTTGTAGATTTATTCTCAGTTTATTTGAGACTAGCTTTATAACTGAATCTTTATGATTTGCCCGGAGCAGATGGTTGATAGACGAGTAGGTACTGTTGAAATTGTTTTCAATCTGATTCCAACCAGCTTTTATAACGGAGCTTCTACTATGCAGCTAGAGCAGAGGCTTGGAAAAAGAGGAAGAGAAATTGTATAATTATTTTCAATCAGTTTTAAATTAGACTCTAAACTTAATGTTTGTGTAAGATTGTTTATTATTAAACTATATCGAAAAAATTTACACATGGATATGTTTTGTTTATTGTGTCTAACTGAACTATGTTTGTGAATTTCTGTCTAAAAGAATTATTTCAAATTGTTTATAGAGTTGTATTTATAATATAATTTATTTTTTTAATATTTCGAGGATTCCAATCTCAACTGAATTCTTATGTCTGTGATATATAAAAATTCAACATACTTGCGATCAAATATATCGACCAAAACTACAATTTCCCGATTAATTTGATAATTTCGAAAGAATTGTCATTATATGTATGACGTCACTTCTTTGACAGGCCCCTATTATGGAGTGGTTTTCAGATATGGAGTATTTTTGATTTATGAATTTTAAGAGATAATCGTTTCAAATTATACGAACAAGTTGACAAAAAGTAGATTATTTTATTAATCTCTAGTGGAGTCTTAAAAAATACTTTTCTTGGACTCTGCTTGGTTTAAATTTTGAAAAACCAAAACCGTGTTTATCGTTAGTGTACACATCTAAATGAATTATTAAAAATTATTATTCCATCAATTTATTTAAAGAAATAATTATTTTTTTTTTCATAGCGAAAGTTAAAATTTATTTAAAAAGTCGCGCCTAATTGAAAACGAATTCTGCCTAAGTTTAATTTTGCCTAAAGTTCAATTTTGCCTGTGACAAATACGTCTATGGTCAGTCTATCGTACCCTAAAACTAAATTTCCAGAAATCAAGTCATACCCCTAAAAATGCTCATTCTCAAAAATTGTTCATAAATCGATAATTATACGGAAACCATTCTTTTTCTGAACTTCTCAAAACATTTTAAAAAGAAAAACTATCTGAAACGAATGATTGACACATAAGCTATATTGCATGAAAAAATTATTTCGATTGAACCAAAAATGGGATAGAAAAAAAATATTATTGAACCCATACTACGTCAAAAAACAGGTCAGACCGTATTTTGTGAACGCTACAAAGAATTCTCACCCGATTGAGCTCACATTTTAACCATCCATTCTTCTTTGGCTGATTTATCATTCACCATAGCGCAATACTGCATTAGTGAACACAGGCCAAGCTAGGGGCCTCACAAAAGCCCAGCTTTCTGCCCAGGAATGGCTAATTTTAAGAAAATGAGAACATTTTGACGCAAAACCAACGTGATATTCAGAATCAGCTCACGAAACTGCATCGAATCATATATAACAAGTTGTATTTCTCAAAAAAAAAGTTGGCTCCTGGGCCTGACAAACTTTTGAAAAACACCCTTTCCATATTTTTTAAACACTACAAAGAGTTTCAGTGTGATCGACCTCAAACTTTCAGTAATTACTCTTCCATGTCTGATTCATCGTTGGCCATAGCGCAACTTCGCGGTGATGAGTTTCACCGGTGCTATGAGTCTCCTAAAAAATGAGATTTTTGCCCCCGAATCCCTATTTTTTAAAACAAGGCATCGTTTTGGTAGAAAACTGAGGTGATATTCGGAACCAGCTCGTCGAGCTGCGTCAAACCATATATAGTAAAAGCAGTTTTCTTAAAAAAAATTTTTGATCTTTATGCAGGGAAAACTGAGAAAAAAAGCTATCTGTGTTTTTTTTCCTTAAATAAACGTCTTAGCGAAAAACCAAGGTTATATTCGGAATCGGCACGTAAAACCATGTCGAATGGTGTACAAAACGATATATTTTCTAACAAAAAATTTTTGAGAAATGTGGCTGAGGTCCCTCACAGGCTTTTTTGAGCAAAAAATTTTTTTCCAAAAATGGTTTATTTTGTTTAGAATGATATTCTAAGTGATGTATAACCACTTCTAAGCTATACAAATCCATTTTCAAGCGAAAAAGTTACATGTCCGCCTGATATGCGAAAGTTTCCCACTGTGCCCCCCCCCCTTCCAAAATTGATTTTCGTTATAGTGCACCGGTTTTTCACCAAACTTTGTGGGAATGTTTGGTCCATGGTTGTACATTTATAAAAAAATTTTCAAGGCTCTGACTCTCACTGTTCGGAAGATATTGAGGAACCAAGAGGCAAAATAGGGCTTCCACAGGAACAGGAAATTTTTCAATACACTTTAAACAACAGCGTCCGACTTGGTCTCATTTGAAAGAGAAATTTTTGCTACTTTGGATGAGGGGAAAGGTTTTTTAATAATTTTATTTTGTTCCGTTTTGCGACTCTCGAAATCTTGAAGTTCTGAAAATCCTAGTCATGATTTTCTGGAAGATCGTTGGTTTATTTAATATTAAAGGTACTATAAAAATTCCATCTCCCTCATCCAAAAGAGAGTTCATCAGTCTATTGAATAAAAAAAACCACAGTTCGATGAAACGAACTATAGTGAAAAAAAATTTGTTCGGAGTTTTTCAATTTTGCCAAAAACTAGTTTCGAGAAAAACGCAACAATTTTTTTTCTACATATTATCGATCTATCGTTGGACATTAGCAACACACATGGCGATATCGTATATCCATCACTAGAACTAATCAAGATAGATAGGCCTACACCTCTAACGCCTCATGCAGCTAACAGATGATGGCAATATCTATGATTTATTTCGATTTTTATCTAATGTCCCCTATGGATGGTACCATAGGAAATTTGAGGAACTTTAAGTAGTTCTCTTTGAAACCTTTCGAAATTGAAAGTTTTCTTAGCGAATATTTAAAGTAGGATCAATAGGTGACATCTCTGTATAGTTTTCTCAAAAATCCTTTTTTTGATGTAAAACGAGTTTTTGGAGGGTGGGGGGAAGCCTTAAGGAATAACTATATGTAGAAATGGTGATATATAAGTTTTCTGCTTTTCTGACTTGATAAGGTGGCAATCCTGATCTTCTCACAGTTTCTATGATGTATTCATTTTTGAAGTGATGAATTTATTTCTAAAAGATGAATAATTTTAAATCAACGAAGATTATTCATAACTTAAAGTAAGGAAAGATTTATTATGCTTCTTCGAATCTATCACTATTCCAATTTAATACGTGATTTTTAAAGAAAAAGAAAATTATCCTTTTTATTTAATATTTGACTAATATGTTAATAAATATCCCGATATAACCGACAGAGTTGCTGAATAAATTATGTTGACTCTCGTTAGAAAAAATAATTTCATTGATTTATTAATATAATACTAAAAAACACTATTATTGAACAATGAGTGGATGATATACGTGTATATCACGGAGAGAATGTAGAAGAAGATGGAATAACGAAAGAGGAGAGAAGAACAATATGAAAGAGAAGAGCATGTTGGAATCTTATGTTTAATATAAGCACCCGTTCTTTGTCGATAAGCTTCAACTTTCTGTTCATAATCTTTTGCATGGGCAATATGAAAAATGCCACTCTTATCTGTCACACGAAGAATAAGTTTTTCCTTCTTCAAACGATATCGAATGGATTTCATTAGATTGAATTCTTTTTGAGTACGATATGCATTCAAATAAGATATTGGAGCCATATATTGTTGATATAAACATGCTTGAAGTTGTTGAGAAAAGTTTTGCATTACAGGTTATGCAGATCGTATGTGATGTACACGAGTAAGATATGGTGCTACAACCTTCATGATATTATCATGTTGTCGTTTCACCCTCTTCTCTCAACGTTTATTCGAATGGAAATAACTTTGATTTGGTCGAATGTAATTTGGTCCTTAATGAAACAACAAATTCTTTGTTCAGAAATAATTAATGATCAGAGTAAGATAGATTTCTAAAAGGCAGTGTCTTCAACTTACCATTATATGAAAGATGATTCAGTTGATTCCGATTGAGTGGAACTTTTGAAGTAGTCTCGAAAATAATTTGTGGATAAACATGAGCATTTTCTTGTTGGGATAGAGTACGACAATGGCGTAATAACTTTCTGTGAACACATGATTCTGAATAACGAATGTGACGAAGGCATTTGTTTGTTTGATGATGCAGATAAATTCTGATAGATTTAATCAACTCATTCATTTTAACAACTTGTTGACCATTATTTGTTTGTAGCAATTTAAGTTCGAGTGTAGCTAATTCTTGTTGATACAAATGTTTACACTCTTGCAGTTTATTTTCATATTGTTCAAGTTCGATGTTGAGCATTTCACGTTTCATTTCTTGAATAATTTTATTCTGTTTATGTTTACATTGTTGTTATTCAATATTTTCCACTTTGATACGATCAAATGATTTAGGTATCTTATGACAGACAATGCGTTGTTGCAACATAGTCAATTGTTTGAATATTTTCATTTGTTCTTCTCGAATTGTATTCAAATGATTGATTATTTCATACTAGAAAACAACAAGAAACGAATTAAAATCTAGACATCAAAGAAATATTTTGTTACTACTTGCTCCTCGGTTAAATGAAACGATGATATATGTTCAAACAATTGTTGATCATAGATAGCATCTTTGAATCGATTTATTAGATAATTACTTAGGGCATACGAAAAGTAGTGAGAGTGAAACTTTTTTACTCTAAAGTAGGCTTCAAGAAATTTTCTTTCTATACAGTCTGGTAGAAAAAAAGAAGCTCTATCTTTCTCTGGTATTTGATCATACTTCACATAATAGAATGGCAACAAATTTCTGAAAAGATTCATTCTGTCATCACTCTTGCTCGTTGTATATTTGATTGTAACGAGTAAAACAGGTTAACTTTTCTTTACTTAACACATTGCATCAACGATCAAAATATACCGTAAAATACAGCGCGAAAAGCTCTATCATTTACAAAGGTCCGCTTATTTCGTAGTTGTACTTTTTGTTTTCGAAACAGACAAAATTTTGAGGGGCCAGATTCTGAGTATTGCAAAAACTGATCGCAAAGAATTTTCCTCTTTTTGAGAACTATTACAATAAGCTTTGCTGTGAAGGATGTATAGCTTTCTACGCTGCATCTTGTAGTGTATTTTATTTCTCTTTCGATAAACTATGTTCGTGATGGAACGATGAAATAACAAATATTTAATTTCGCACGTGTCAGAAAAGTTATCTTTTTTGCATGATGGAAGTTTGACAGTCAAAATTTTGTCCAGTTTAGAAACAAAAAGTGTAACTACGAAATACGTAGTCTTGTGTAAATTGTAGAGCTTTTCATGTTGCGTCGTATGGCATAATCTGCCTTTCAATACCGTGTGTAAAGGGACCGAAAACTGCCATGCAAACTTATAACGAGCAAGAGTGATGACAGAATGAATCTTTTCAGAAATTTGTTACCATTCTATTATGTGAAGTATGATCAAATACCAGAGAAAGATAGAGCTTCTTTTTCTCTACCAGACTGTATAGAAAGAAAATTTCTTGAAGCCTACTTTAGAGTAAAAAGGTTTCACTCTCACTACTTTTGGTATGCCCTAAGTATTTCAGATATTCTTTTCATTTTTTCTTCAAACAATGGCAAAAAATCAAAAAGATATCGAAAACATCTTTCAGAATAAAGAATCATTCATTCAAAATAATATGTGTAAGTAGAATTAACAGCAAACAATACTATTCATATACATTCAGGCAAACTCTATACGTTTATCACTTAAGCTTTTCAAAATGATGTCAATAGCAAGCAAAAACCAATCAATATCAACATCAACAACAGCGTTATGTTCAATCTACCCAATCCAACATTACCAGCGAATAATCATAATTTAACTAACAAGGACATGACATTTAACATTTGTCAAACTAACGAAGAATCAGGTGAAGACGACGATTCAGATGATGAAGATGACACAAATGATGACGTTGATGAAGAAGAAGATGAGCCAGAGGACAACGATGAAGATACCATTGAAAATAATGAAGAACCTGGCGAAGATAATGATAATAAACAACGTCACAAATCGGCTGCAACAACTAAAAAGAATACTGATGGTAAAAATTAGTCCGTCGCAGACAACCTTATCATGCTTATACAATACATAAAAACTTTTCATTCACATATTATATTCCTGATTTTTGTGTTTTGTCAAAAATAAACCGATTCTCTAAATAAAAGAAAAGATTTGAAATACATAAGCCTAATAAAAAATTCTACTTCAGTCTTCATTTTTCGATTAATATTTCCAAATTCAACAATTTCCAAAGAGAATTCCATCATAACCCATTAATAACACGGTTATTCAACAGTTGAAACGCATCTTCGTTATGCTTGACTCATCACGATTATACTGATATCCTCTATAAGAACAATTTCACATCGAAATCTTCAGAATAACTATATGTCTTCTATTTGTGATCTAACGATCCGAATGACTACATAAACAAAGTCGAAAACCATCTGATGAGACCCTTAAGCAAGGTCGAAATCGCGATAATGATAAGCTTGGACTCACCCTCACCCTCAAGTTACAAACGGCATTATAGATGATTGTTCGAATCAGTCACTATCGATCAATGATAGCATCACACTATTCGTGATGGGAGGATTAAAATTATTAGTGTATTTATTGACATCTGATTTGAACTTAGATAAACAAGAATATTTCATTTAAAATGTACTTAACTGTTTTAAATTGTAACTCATGTTTTGGTAGATGTATTTTTTTGTGTGAAAATATCCTCGTTATGTATGTTGATTTTACTTGTCCTAATACCAGTTGTTTTTTTTACAGTGCAATATAAAATGATGACGTGATTTTTTTGTGTTTAAATTTTTTAGAATACGTTTTTGTTAAATTTCAAATTGATTTGAATGAGATTTAAATAAACTCTTGCTGTAAGCTGAAACTGATTTGTAAATTGTTTGCTATAAAATAGATTCGATCCTAATATACCGGTATAATCGTAGGAATCAACGTTGGTGGAATGCAGTTAACCGCGGTTAACTGACTGTTTTAAGACGTTTTGTGCGCCATCGGTCTTCTTTGTTCGTTTTATGCCTTTTTGTGCAGTGGCCTGATGGGTGTTTCAAATTTTTAAATAAATAACACGAAAGGCGTCGGCAAAATCAATAAAGTCTGCATTTATTTTAATTAATTAGCTCAAAATATTTTATTTGAGAATTAAGAACTGATCTTTGACAGAAAATCGATTGCTGAAAAGCAAAAGTTGAGATCCAGCAGATTGGTTTGTCTTTTTGTCAAAGGATAAGCTTCTCTGTTTTCCAACTGCCTCACCCTCACCTCAACAATGATATCTTCAGATGACAGGATGTGCTTAGTATAGAACGAAAAGATGTAGCTGGACAAAGATGCCATAAGAGCATCATAGGTCAAACCTATCGCAGTGATAAAGAGCCACATTCGCCGGGAAGAGAAAATACATGCCATTAGAAAGCAAAGCATCGTTAGCATAACGGGCATCATTGAGAAGTAGGCAAAAAATGAAGTCATAAAACGGAAGTACGTAATAATACTCAGCATCCTGTTTTCGAACGTTCGTCACAACACAGTACGGTTTCAGAGTATCGTATGACGAAATTGGAAATTTTCGATAGCAATGTTTTTTTTTTCATTTGTTGTTTGTTTACAGAACTGACGCGTTGATAATGTAAGAACAGGGTAGACTAGAATTCTACCCGAAACAAGTCCGAGTAGATAAGTCGGCTGACTGCAGATAACAACACCTCTCCATATTTCCTTATAATATCAAAAGAAAACGTCGCACCTGATAATGTGAATCACATTCATTATCTGGCTATACAAACAGTTACTTAAGTCAGAAGAACGTTTCAGTCGTCTATGACCATATAAGGAGCTCGCCAGCTGTTAACTATCGTACTCATAACCATATAAAGAAGTTTTCATATATTAATCATCAATTTTTCGACTTCTCATAGCTCCCGCATGGAGCTAAATTTTGAAAAACGGATTTAAGATGTACACGCATCAGGCTTTCGCAATCTCGACAAACTTCTTTTTGTTTTGAAAGAGTGCTGTGAGGCCGAGATCGGATGGCTGACTTGAATGATGACTCAGCGTCAGGAAGAAAAACAAGAAGAAGAATTTACTATGACAACCAATCGACTGAAAAGCAATAAGTCGGCTTTGCACTTCGTGCAGTCAGTCGACTTAATGATGCCATAGGATAATGACATGTCGTAAAAAAATCGAAATGAAATCGGTTGAAAAGGAAAAAAAAGTTGATTTATCGTGAAAAATCCACTTGGTAGAACAGAATATTTATACATTACCATGCGAAGCACCCATTATAGGTCATTTCAAAATAAAAAAGTTTCTTTCGGCTTTTTCTGCACTACGTTGAAACATGTTTACTGGTGCACTCTAAAAAAATGAGTGTTCTACCAAACCCCCGAAAAATGGTTCTGGAGATGTAAAAAAGTTTTCAAAAGTGACTGAAAACTCAGAAAACGATATTTCAAAAATCCGGAACCTTACAGTTCCGTGGTAAACTTCAATGGTTTTTTGAGCTTCTCACCACTTTTAGAACTTCTTTTGGGGGTTCGGTAGAACACTCATATTTTTTTAGAGTGTAATGTCTTCGTCATATATTAACGTCAATATAGTCATATGCGTCATGAATCGTGTCGTCGTTCGACCGTATCCACTAGGAAGAAACGAAATATAGTGAATATTGACGTTCTGCTTGATCGATTCTTACTTCCTCTCAAGTCTCTAACGAGTGTGTGATTATAAAAGACGATGACGTTTTTGGTCGTCTTTCATTAATCAGAAGCAGTGATGGTGGTCTGTACGTCTTGTGATGTTCCAATCTCCGAGTCATCAAGCTTTTTCAAGTGTCGACAATGTAAAAATCATTTTGTCTGCGAACCATGCTCAAAAATAGAGCACAATCGAGCGGCTGCTCCTTATCACTCATTACAACAGGTAGAAACCAAACAAAGCTTTCACGATATTCAGCAGAGGTTATAAAATTTTTCTAGATGAATGTCGTAGCAAAGGGAAACCCATCGAATTCGTCCAACGGGAATCTGAAGGTAGCTATGACTTAAAAGTAGATTACATCATAGGAACAATGTGTTGATTCGATGCGTAAGTAATGTTAGCACCATATTCGTGTTTGTTTTACCGGAGTTCGATTTTCTACTTGGGCTGGACACAGAAATAAATTCTGCGTTGATTGATACTATTTTCAGCATAGATTGTCGGACAAAATTTTTGCACCTATACTCTTACCCAATGGTTCGTCCGTTATATTGACGAGACTTATTTGTCCGACAATCTATACTGAGAATAGTATTAATCGATGCAGAATTTGATCCAATACCTAACTCAAGCGAAAATAGACGCAAGCCAAGTCTAGAACCGAAGTTGTGTGAAAAAAAACACGAATATGGCGCTCATTTCTCCTACGTTGATTCGATAGCAAGTTTCAAAAACCATCGTATTATATTCCTTCCAGCAGCTCGATTTTCTCTCTCAACTTTAGACGCCAATAGCATCAATTTTCACGCATCCAAATTACCTAACAGATTATTTAGCTTATTGTGATCACTGTCTAAAAATAGTTTTCCAAGGCAAAGAGGAACTTCTGGTGTGTGAACAGTGCCCAGATGCAGCGGGTGGGTTTGGTGTTTGTGATGAATGTATCGCATTTATGCCTACGCATCATCCTTCCATGCACACCTTTTCAAAGACACTGTCCAAGAGTGAGGCATTAAAATTGGCACACGATTTACAGCATCTCAATATTACCTGTGACCATTGCGCGAAAAAAGATTTTTATGGAATCCGTTACCGTTGTGAGACATGTGACCCAAGCTTCGACTTATGCGAAGAATGCATCAACAAGACTCACGAGCATCATACGTTTAAAATCATTCCGCATCCATATCTACTCGCTGGTAATAAAGGTTTACTCGCACAAAGAACCATAACAGTCGTAGGATCGAATTCTAACGCACGCGATCCGTTAACCGGTTGGACGAAGAAAGATGCTGAAACGATTCTTCAGGAGACAAAGCAATATCGAGAAACATACCAGAGCAATTTGAAAAAAATCAACGAACTTAAGTGGCAACAAACAAAAATGCAAGTGGAATCTTCTTTACAGACGGTTAGAGATATGGCAAATCTTGCTAGAAGCGTAAGACTTTCTTCGGGTCCCTATTATACATACTATTGAAAACAAACTTTTATTCTTTTGAGTTCCCGGCTCAAAAACTAAATTATACCCGAAGAAACTCTTGACTAACCTAAATTTCATACTAACCTAAAGTATACTAACTAAATAAAACTATATGAAACATGTAATGCTCGCATTTATACCAAATTGAAGGTGTGTGGATAAAGGCGCAGAAATGGAATAGAAGATCCTATACCCTCGAATTGAGTTCGATAGAGACTACTGTCCATTAATGCTATGAAATGATCCGTAATCTCTTGATTTTGAAAATAGGCATGCACCAATACCAAAACTCTTGGTTTTGTTTTGGTTTTGAGATATTAGTACAACACGAATATTTTTATACAATAGTTATCTATCATATATTCGTATAAATTATTCTATATTTTGCATGTTGGACTGGACTTATAATATTTTAATACATATTAGACAGACATATCTTCTTTTATTAATTATGTGTTGATAATAGCTAAATATCACTTCCAAATCATCGATCTGTTCATCTTAAGAACACGACGTGAAAAATCACTTTTGACAAATTGATTGAAAACGTTTTTCACTCATACTATTCATGATTTCCAGGAAGTTTGGAAATTAGTATCGCAGTGTGAAACGTTATTTTTAAGTGGAATATATATCGCCTATCTATCATTTATATCATCAAAATAAATTCTTTATTCAATTTATCTTATCCACTAATTAATGCTGTGGTTCAATTTAATATGCACTAAGTTAAAGAAGCAAATTTACAACTGTATCATGTATATTCTATACTGATAAGGATGTTAATATAAGATATTATTAATTTTCTTTTACACAAAACTATGATAAGGATTAATTCACTGACCGAAAAGGCTATATGGTCAATGGAATTTCTTGAATAACATAACAGAATATTCGCTACATATATAATCAATAGTATGATCAAATTTCAAAACAATCAATTCATTCTTGACAATCGTACTTAATTAGAGAACAATACTAGATTCATGATGATACAATTTCTTGAAATTACATCTCAAATTTTACTATACAAGAATCATCGTGATACTTTTAAAACTACACATAAAATCTGAATTGAATTATTACTGTATGATATTTTATTTCTATGGAATCTTCAATATCTATTACGTTTAGTTTAATTTTATAAAGAGCTTGTTACATGGATCATACATCATTCTTTTATTCTATCAATATCAATAAGTGGTTATCGTGGACAACATTTGTACATAAGCAATAAAACACATTCTTAATATAAAAGGTAATAAAAGCACGATCAAAAAAAAATAACACTGACGGAAAAAATAGCCTTTAATAATATATTTTACACACATAAATAACAAAAACATTCAGCTTGAGTACTATACAATTTAACTTTTCATGCATTAAATTCATTATCGACTTTGTCTTTTAAAAACATAGAAAACAACAAATTTTGTGGTGTTAATCGGGATCGTTGCTTACGAAGCAAGTATGATGCTGTACTAAATGCACTTTCGGATGCAACAGACGTTGCTGGAGTTATAAGATAATAAGAAACCTATTTGAACAAGTGCTTCAATTGAATTCGGTGTACGTTCCAAAAGCCTATCTATACGATCGAAAAAATAGTTCGTTTGAAAATTAAAAAAATCTCGTGAAACATACAGCATTTCGATATTTTTCATCATGAAACAATACTATTGCATTCTCGTTGAGCTAAAGATCTATATACAGACATTTCTTTCATTCATTTCTTTTTAATTGATGTGATAATCGATGATGATGAAGGAGCGGCAAAAGTTTTACCAATAGAATGAATAAAGGACCGGGGCGTATAAGAACACGAATCGGCCCATCCTTAAATTCATCGAAGATCCATATGAAATAATGCAGAATGAGACGGCGTATCTTTCTATCTCATTTTTATTTCATTTGGAACATCAATTAGTGGTTTCCATTTGACAGTTCCAAACATGATTTTAACTCGATTTTAACTCAATTTTTACTGTAGAGCAATGTTGAATTAAGACAAAAAGGTAACATAAAAATGTACTCATAAGCTTGAAAATAGTCTCATTTGAAAGAGAACGAAATTCTGCACAAACCTCTATATACACCATCCTTAGAAAATAAATATAACTTAAACCTATGAAGCAAAAATGGTACTCCAACTAGCATTTTTGTGCCCCCATACCGATATTGACGCTACAAAGATCAACAAAAATCTCTTTACAATGAAATTTTAACTATATGGTTCGATGCAATTTTTCACGAGCTATAAAATGGTATAGTTGGCATGTCTTGATTTTTCTGGCCAAAAATTTTCACAAAGATCAAACTGTCCAAAATGAGTGAATATATACTACCCAAATACTAAAGTCATTTCTGGGGATCCATAAAAAACCTTTTACAATGAAGTTTGATCTATATGGTTCGATGCAATTTTTCACGAGCTATAAAATGGTATAGTTGCCATGTTTTGGTTTTTCTGGCCAAAAATTTTCTCAAAGACCAAACTACCAAAGTGAGTAGATAAATACTACCCAAGTACTAAAGTCATCCCTGGGGATCCATGGAAAACCCTTTACAATGAAGTTTGATCTATATGGTTCGATGCAGCTTTTAACGGGCTACAACATGGTATAGTTGCCGTGTCGTGATTTTTCTGGTCAAAGTTTCATTAG
>JAJEKB010020228.1:84440-108689 GCA_022393335.1 Macrotrachela quadricornifera
GTTTTATTCTTTTAAGAAACAAAGAAAAAAAATGATATTTTTTTCTCGAATTATCATCTATATAAAAGTGACAAATAATTAAGATTTTAATTTTAGGAAAAAATAAAGGTGTCTTTTTTTCTTTATTAATCATTTATATGAATATGATAAATGATGAAGATCTTACTGTAAGTTTAATATTTTTGATAGTTGAATACAGCATTTGAAGTTTTCCATAAAATCATATATAATTGAAACGTTAAACTATTTTAGATATACTTAAAAAAAGATACAAGATGAAAGTTGAACTTCTTGTTTTCAAAACAAACAGACTAAGGTATTTTAAGACATCCGATACCGTCTTTATTCTATCACT
The DNA here is from genome assembly GCA_022393335.1 of Macrotrachela quadricornifera. Lineage (NCBI taxonomy): Eukaryota > Metazoa > Rotifera > Eurotatoria > Philodinida > Philodinidae > Macrotrachela > Macrotrachela quadricornifera. Next base: position 84,796 of record JAJEKB010020228.1, read on the forward strand.
GCGTTGAGTTTATTTTTAAAAGAGCTAAAGAAAGCAAGAAGAATGAAAGGATTAAATGAATAATTCTGTTTAATCATTTTGCGAAGAGGATAGTCAATAAATCTAACAACGTTTTATAAGGAATGAATCTACCAATGATTAAATCTCTTTACTTCATTTTTCAATGTTTCATATACTTTCTGATTCATAAAATTTCATGATGACATTGAGTTGAATAGCATTTGTGTTTGAAAATATGTTTCTATCATTAGTTTTATTCGAATTTTGTTATAATCATAAGAAATATAAATAATATATTAAATAGAAGGATAGAAAACTTCTATAAGTCTATCTATATTAATTGAATCAGTCATATTTTGCAAGTGTTCTATTACAATCATCATGTCAAAAATAAGAGAAACAGAGCGATTTTTCTTTTATTATCAAGAGATTGAAAATAACTTTGTGATTTGTTAAAACGACAATAATCCAACTAAAAATCTTACATTCATTTATCAGTTAGATTATTTCTACAGTATCTCAACTATCAGAAATTTATTAAATTTAATCAATGGGAAATTTAAAGTTCTTCTGTAAGATTAGATTTCATGATCTTTTAGATATCATCTTGTTCATTAGTTATGTTTGTCTGTTTCTACTACTATCGTGGGCAGTTCTTCAATATTATTTGGCAACGGTTTTTTCTCCTTTTTCTAATCTTCAATCTTACTTATTCTCAAGAAATTTTTACTGCAAAAATAACCTTATCAAATCCAGGCACTCAATATATACCAGCTAATACAGCAGGTCAACTCATTTCAACAATTCAAACTGATTCAGTCAAGAACTGTGCTACTTTATGTACTAATAATGTTTTGTGCCGTATCTTTGATTATGAAGTATCTGTATCCGGACAATGTCGATTATTTGAGGGTGATACAACTACAATGGGAAAAATTGTTGCATCATCATCGCCTAAATCATATGTTGGTACGATTCGACTTTCATCAGATCTTTTTGCTGAACGTGGTCGTTCATGTACTTCATTCTGTTATCACAGTCGTTATCTTCAATGTAGCAGCAATTTTACATGTGATTGTATGCCACATACTTATTGGGATTCATCAGTTTCAATGTGTGTACCACAATCACCTATACTTGGTGCACCTTGTAAAAAAAATATGAGTATGTGTCGGCAAGATCTCAATTATACATGTTTACAATTCAATCAATGTGGTCGTAAGTTACTTTAAATCTCTTTATTATTGTGTTGTGTCACAATTTGTGAGTAGTACTTCTTCATTAAAGTTGAAGGGACAATTTTTTTTTAATTTATTTTATTACATGTTAAGGATAGTTGCCAGTATTATTTAACCAAAGATTATGTACTATTAGGTATGACAAATATGATGGATACGAAATTATATTAATATCTTCCTCTGTCAAAATAATAAATAACATTAGATAAGTCTAAGGTCAAAGATGATCATCAAACAATTTTGAATCTGACGTCTTTGTTTATTTCCGTACTACATTAACAAAAGGCTTTGGATAATTTTCAATATAATATTTGTAACTTTTATCCCCGCTTTTATCTGTATTTATAGCTATTTAATTGAATGAATATACGATACAAAGGCATGCTTCAAATCTGTTTCTATGAACAATAGTTTTTGATAATTCATCTTCAGTAAATAAATTCATATCTCGTCACTAGTGAGTGTTAAAACACAATTGACATAATGAAATCAAATTTTTTCTAAATTTTAAAACAAATGAAATGTACTGTGCTCAAGTGATATCCAAGATAGCTGAAAATTTTTTCAGAAAAAGACTTCAAAAACATTTTAAATTAATTGCTAGAAAAGATTAATTTTAAAAATATCTCCATATATTTATATTTTTATTTAATGATGAGAGAACTTTTGATTAGACCTAAGTACATAAATTAATTTACTAAAGTCATAGAACATTAACTATAACGTTTAATTTTGATTCAGTCAATGTTTTTCTGTTAAAATCTTCATTCTGTCAAATATACACATCTTGATCCGAGCACAGTTTCTTGGATTTAAGACTAGAATTGTTCTTATACATTTTTAGTCCTAAAGATTTGCATTCTAGTATACGAACTTTGTATTTATTTTGTGTATAACACGCGTTAATAGAAGAATGGAAAACTAAGAATTTTTGTCTTTTTTTTCACAGCATTATCAGTACTCTCTGGTACAACAGTTATGAATAGTGCTACAACAGTTGTTGGTAGTTCGACTGCTGGTCTACAATATCCATTTGGACTTACTGTTTTCGGAACAGATCGTGATACAGTTATTATTGTGGATGAAGGACATAATCGTGTTATTGGTATGTGGAATGCTGGTACAATCAACCAAAATATTTCAGTAGTGGCAACTGAGTGGGCTCCTGGGCAAGCATTGTGTTATCCTTATGATGTATATGTCGATACGAGAAACGGAACTAATCTATATGTTAGTGATTATTGTAGTGCTCAAGTTGTATTTTATACCAATATGCAAAGTATTAATCCACTACCACTCGTCGTTGCAGGTAAAGGACTTACGTCGGGAGCTGCACCGAATTATTTGAATGCACCATTTGGAGTACAAGTGGATAGTCGCAACAATGTATATGTTGCTTCTATGAGTGATAACAGCGTAGTATTTTGGCCACGAAATGCTACGAGTGGTATATTATTGGTTGGTGTAGGTACAGCTAGCAGTAGTTCAATGGGCCTTAATGGTCCTGGTGGTATAGCACTTGATGAGCGAAACTCAGTGTTGTATGTTGCTGATGCAAATAATCATAGAATTCAACGATATTCATTAAATGGCACTTGGCCATGTAACGGAACTACAGTAGCAGGTGGGAATGGACAAGGTTCAGCTAGTAATCAGCTCAATAAACCTAGGGATATTTGGATATCTAACAAGACGGGAACTATGTATATAGTAGATAATAGCAATAATCGCGTTCAACGTTGGGAAAAAGGAGCAACTGAAGGTGTTACGATTGCAGGAGATCCTAATGGCAGCTCAGGAACTGATGCTACTAAATTAAAAAATCCACTATCAGTAGCACTTAACGCTAATGAAACACTAATGTATGTAACTGATTCAACTAACCATCGTGTACAACGATTTCAGATCATCTAAAACGATGATAAAAACAATAAAATACAATATTTTGACTAAATCATTAAAAAATGATGTCCATTTTATCATATATTGATTAATGTTGTTTACCACATGCTTTTTGTCTATAATAAATTGCATTATCAAAAGTTATGTTACGAACATCTATGTATAAATCCATTCTATACTCTTGAACATTTGATCTTTTTTTCTTAATCTAGCTCAAAAATATTTTGATAACTTCATAAAATTAATTTGCATCTATTGACATCAAATTAGTAATTCTTGCATAAAGATACTTTTATCAAAATAACCATTCTCAATGAAGCATTAATGTATACAAGATAATTATGAGAAATATTAATTTTATCAGCCATCGTTGCTCCTACACGGTTTTGTACAAATCAATTTATAAACCCATAAAAAATTTAAATTATCTAATTACTGTAGGTCTTTTTTCTATAGTTGTCAGTAATATTTTTGATTCTAATCTTTTAGCAAGTGAAAATCAAAATATTGTACTAGACAGAAAAATGATTTGCACAGTTAAGAAAGTCTAAACTGAGAAAAAAAGAAAAACATCTTTCATTTTATTAAAAATAAGCATATTTTTTCGACGAAAATGACACATTCTGTTCATATATGTAATATTTAAAACTTAAATTCAAATATTCTACTATTCAACTTTAAAGGCAGATGAGCAAGCTCCACAGAGACAACTGAGGACGAGACCATAATCTCTTGAAGGAGGAAGAAAGTAAACCTCACAGGAGCAGATGTTAACTTTCTTATTAGAATCAATGGATGTTTTTTAATAAAAATCTGAAACAGAGTATATCCAGGTACTTTGTCCAAGTGACAAAGTACCGCAACAAGAAATTGATCCAGAAAAAACAAAGACACATTTACTATTAGTTATATTTTTTAACAGAAAAAATGTTCCTGTGAAGAAACCATATCACAAATCAGCTGCATTTGAAATCTCGCATTATTATTGTTAAACATACAAGAAGACAAAAATCTCTGTTATACAACGAATCACACATGATGAAAAGAACGCAAAATATTTCTTTTGTAATACAAAGATTGAAAGAGTTAAAGTAAATACTTATGATGAACTAAAAATTCTAACCATGATATTTCGAAATCGAAAGATAAAAGAAAATTTTTTCCTCACTAGTATACAGATGAAACATGGTATTATTCAAGTCGATCTAGAGTTAGCGTAGAGATCTGAACAACATTATATTCCATCCATATAATAGTGAATATAAATCTTGTCTTTATCTTTAGACATTTAAATATCACATCCTGAACTTTTCGTCAACTTTTAAATAAATGCTAATCAATTACCAATGAAAATGAAGCATAGAGGATTGATATTTACTATACAATTGGTTATTGAGTTTGTTTTTCTTTTTTCATATGATTCATGATTTGATATAATTATTGAAAAAAGTATATCTTGATTATTTTTATTTTATAATCAATTTCGAAAATGTCCAAAATAAATACAAAACGAACTCGAAGAGCAAAATGTAAAAGTCAATAAAATAATTTATTAATAATTATTTGTTTTTAGTTCGAGTAGAATTTCCTGATTGTATCGATCATGAAGGAGAAATAGCAACGAATAACACATATTTGTAAGAAGAAAAAAAACAAAGAAGTTTGGTAAAAATAAATAGAAAATATTATTCTTTTAGACTATCTGATGTTGTTGAAGAAGCAACAATTAATTATGAAGGAAAAGAAGTAACTATTAATGTAAATATGTTGAATGATATACAACATCTTGGAGTTGGCACGTATGGCAGCGTTATGTTAGTTGAAATACAAAATCATCCAGAAATTAAAATGGCTGTTAAAGTATGTTTAAATTGTAAAATAAAAATAATATTTCAATTGAAATATTTAATGAATAAAATTTATTTTAAAAACTAGCGATCAATATTAATGCCAAGTACAAACATTCCAAGTGATTATAGATCTATGATTGATCTAAAAACAATTCGTGAAATTGGTTCATATAATTTTCCACATATTGTCAAATTTTATGCTGGACTTATTGATAAAGTTTGTATAAATAATATTTATTTATTTCATTATTTTATTCTTTAATTAATCAGGAAGACTTTCAAATTGTTATATGCATGGAAGTATGTGATACATCAATGGACAAATTTTATAGAGCAATGCATACAATAAATAATACTGAACATCTCGATATATTACTTAAACGAATGATAAATCATGTAAAAATAAACAAAATAATATAAAAAAAGATTTGTAATATTTTCTTTTTAAGGTTGTTGATGCATTAAAATTTCTTAAATCAAAATATATATTACATCGAGATATTAAACCATCGAATATTTTAGTTAAACAAAATCTTGTTATATTCAAAATTTGTGATTTTTGTGCATTAAATCAATTTAGTAATGCAATTGTGCATTCAATGATGAAAGAAAAAGAAACTTATTTACCTGTATAATGAAAAATTTGTTTTAGTTTATTTTCTTTTTTAAATGAAATTTCAAATATATTTTTTTATTCTAGCCAGAACAATTTGATGTAAGTCAAGAATCTAATGGTTATAATATACAATCAGATATATGGGCATTAGGCCTTTCAATAGTAAATAGAAATTTTATTATTTCTTTTGTGACAAATAATTATTTTATTTATACAGTTAGAAATAGCCACTGGTCAACATCCATTTGCTAATTGGAATACACTACAAATTCTCGTTACAATCAAGACATGGGTACCTGAAATACCAACTAATTTATCAATAGAATTACAACATCTTATTACTTGGTTGTAAGTTATTAAATATTGATAGAAAATAAAAATATTTAAGATTGAATTATTTTATTATATCTTTCGCTGATAGTAAAAGATATTTCTATATGTGAAACAAAAAAATGATGAGATTGATAATTATTTCTTGTTTAATTTTATGAATAGAGACAATATTCATTTAATGATTAATAAAATTCTAATAGTTTACTAAAGATAAATTATTTCAATTTTATTTTTTTTATTTAGATTAAGAACAAAACAAATAGATCGACCAAAAACATATGATGAAATTCAAGTATCACCTGCAATGAAATCATTACCTGCTGAAATAACAAATGAAGAAACTGAAATGGTGAAAAATGTTATAGCAAATATTCCGATTATATCATGGTACGTACTAATATCAAAATCAGTCGAAAACTTTTTGGGTATTTTGGGCGAGGGGGAAGAGGTTGGATTTGGGAGTTTTGGGGTTTTAATCTTTTTCTTGAGTTAGGATAACGACTATTGTAGTAAAATAGTTTCATTTGTTTATGAAACTTTACGCAATATAGCCGGAGAAGAAACGCTAGGATACAATTTAATATAGTTCTTCATGGTTTTATAAATCTCAATTCTTAAACTGTAAACAAATATTTGCATTAATGAAGGATGAGAGTGTGAGATCAGTATATAGAGCGAAGTTTTGACATAAGGTTGTGCAAAGAATGTGAGTTGGACATGTGTCGTAATGCTCATAATGAGTTCTCTGTCCTGATAGCCTTTCGCATTCGTTCTGCCTCTGACTCTGTAGGATACATTGTACACTGTAGTGTCCGTATATAAGTAATATGTCGATCTATGCAGAAGGCATTTTAATTGATAAGTAAGTGTTGCACATATTGTGGCAGAGCAAAAATAATGCACGGTGATTATTTCTATGGTGTGGTCTAAACTTAAATAACTTTAAAATCTCATTTTATAGACTTACTTCATACTGTTATTCTTTGTTAATGTTAATACTTGTTTACAGTCTAAGATTTTAGACTTATTAGATCATGAAGAACTTCTACAATAGATGGGAACTTGTACAAATTTGTACTTGAGAATACTTGGGAAGGAATTCGTTCTATTAATCATTTTGTGGAAACTTTCAACATGTATTATTCAATCAGTGAAATTAATAAAATTTTATAAAAATTTTTTTTTGTCGCCAAATAGTTATTCTCAGGTCACGAAAATCAAACTTGAAAATCTTTATACATATAATCCTTTTATTTTTGTTGTTAGTCTGATGTGGAAAAATCACACATACTATTAATCACAAGAGTATTGATTTGGTATTTTTCAAAAAGAGAAAAATAAAAAGTACATGTCGCAAACAAAACTATCGGTCTAGATATACAGAGTAAACTTTACAGATAATAATTAACTATTTCGAAGAAGATTCGCCCGATTGGAAGTGGGCAGCCCTGTTGACAAATAAACTCGAAGTATAAATTTTTTCTTGTATAAACAAATTAAAAGATACTTTTTTCATCAAGACTAGTATGTCAGTTGTACATATTTGTTTTAGGTAGTCATTCCACATCGATCTATCTCACCCTCTGCTTGAGAAACATCTAATTCTTATAGCCAGTCGATCTTTTCAATCGATCGACTATATCATCACAAAAGTCATATATTCTAGAAAAAAGAATTACTAATTACTAAAGTTTAACTAATAATTGTATGTCGTCACATCTCTATCATTACAAAAAAACGGATACTAATTAAATATTGAAAAATATTTACTAATAAATAAAATTCAACAATCATTGAATGTCCCAATGTCTCGAATGAAAAAAAGAATATAGAGAAAAAACGCTTAAATGAGATTTTTAAATATCACTAACTGCTTAATAATTCTTTATACTAATTGTAATAAAAATAATACAATTTATATTATTACATTGTTTTTATCAAATACAAGTTGCAAATTTTATAATTTTAAAAATGAAAAATATATTCGTAAGTATACGAGAATTTTTAATAAATTTTACAACAAATTAATAATAATTGATTCAAATGACAGGAATGGTTCTGGAACAATTTTTCTATTATTTTATCATCATAGTTAGATGTATATTGGAGAATATTATAAGCTATATAATGGTATAATATTAGTCACGATCATTGGACTGAACTTATGAAAAGTTTAAAAGATGTGTGAGATAAATTTTAATGTCTATCAAGCATTTCTTATCGTTAAGTCTAGAAGGACTGTTCACAATAGTTGTATTTTATGGAAGTTATTTAATATCACCATTTTCATTGTCATCTTTTTTCTTTTTCGTAAAATCTTTCGTAATCCTTTATATAATTGATAGATTCTTTTAATAGAGGATTCTTCTTAATAAGCACATCATAATATTTCTGACAAGTTCACCGTAATCATAATTACCACTACCATTGTCAAAACCAATATCCGTTTTTATTATAATAAAGCAATTAAAAACAATTAATTAAATCGCTAATAGTAAATGATAACTACTACGTACAAATAAATATGCAATCAAGAAAAAGATCAGTAACACGTAACAGCGATACACAAGAAAAAAGAATCAAAATACTGTAAGTGTCACTTATGCATAAAATGAGCCATTATTTCTATCTGCTAATTGCAGTCATTTTTTAAAACAGTATTATTTGTAATGCGTCGTCATCTCTATACCGGTACAGGCATAATATATAATAAATATCTTTTATTGGATACCAAAAGTAAAAAAATCAGAAATTTTAACCTGAATTTAAGACCAACAGACTATAGTTACTTTTTGTCCATAGGAGATAAAACGAAGATATAGGATGATTTTTATACAAATACTAGTGATTATTTAACGAATGTGGACCGATATATGAATATATAAATTTATCATAAAGAAAGATAATATGATTTAAATGTTTGTTGTAATTATAAATAACCAATTACAAGTGTAAATAAGCATATTTCACTTAAATCTATTATATTCATTTGAATATCAGTTAATTTAATATAATTAATACAACTGAAATCTTTATATCATTAAAAACAATATCCATTAATATGTTTTCAAATAAATTATTAATAAAATTCTGACACTACATTCGAGTAAAAGCACTTACATTCACTTCTTTTATTGTTTCCATTCAGAAAATAATTGTATTCAATACAACTCGATGAACTCTATCCAATAGTGCATTCAGATGTTTGATAAGTCGGTATGATTATACCATTGGAGAGAGCTCATCGTGTTGTATTGGGCACAAATATTTTCAGAGCTGGCACAATAAAAAAATTGAATACGGTATCAAAATTTTGTTAAGAAAATGCACTATTTTGAGATTTTATTGAAGCATACGTTGGCTTATGGAAAAACTGACTTCACCACTAGAGAAAGCTCATTGAGTTAGATGCAGGTTAATATGCGCATGTTCATTGAAAAAAGTCGAATCTGTCCTTACCTTCATCAACATCCATCTTTAACAATTGATTTTGATAGAAATTGTTCTGACGAAAAGCAGTCAAGAATAGATTTACTTAGAAAATTAAACGGCATATCGTATTTTATGAATATATTGCTTCTACTATTTTAAAAAAAGCAATTATTATACGTAGTTTGATTCAGAAAATCAAAGAGACTAATCCTATGAGAAAATATCAAAAACTTAAATAAAAACGATGTACCTGCGATTTTTCGTAGCGTGTAAAACAAACAATTTACTTTGCAATACTGTCGAATGTATTTTTCTTTTAGTCTATTCCAATAAGTAAATATCTCTCAGATAGATAACCTGCATCTTGTATTTCTATAAGAAATTTTCTAAATCAAACTGCAGTATTTGATGTTTTCTTTTCATTATCCCTTTAAAAAACAATGTTCAAATAGCAAAGACATACGAAACAAAAATCAGCAATCAATAACGAATGTAGATAGCAATACATAATCTGTAAAACATGGCACTAAATCAATCTGTCGAACATCAATATGTTAAATAATGCTAATAATATGCAATACAAATCGTCATTTGAAAACAAATTCTGCCAACATCAGCTTAAAGATAATAACAGCTGATACTTTAAACAATACTTTACAATGCGCGAAACACATCATATAATCTACGGATTATTGTAAGCCAATATCATTCTTGTTTATAATCAAATCTTCCATCATTTCTTTGAGAAATTAATTTCTATTTCACTTGTTTAAAAAAAAAATGAATACGCAATCTCAAGAACATATACAAGTACATAAGTCCTGTGAAACCTTTATTAAAATTTTTTTTGATCTGATAAATGTTACAGTGGCAAATCTCGTAGGACCTCTCTTAAAGTGAATTATTAAAAAGATTTCACAAAAAAACACAATAAATCAGATTTATCAACAAAAAAACAAAATAATTTAATCCCTTCATTCACCTTTTCAGCACTCATATTGATGCTATTAAAAATTCGTTCTTTTCCAGTATTTTTTTAATAAGCTAAAATAGATTGATATCAATTTCATTCGATGAAGTCCAATGTGATAATAGTCGAATTAACAAATAATGATGATTATTAAGTTTGAATATTAAAAAGAATTCCTTCTTTATCTATTATTAAAAATAGTTGAGATCATCATATTTACCATGATACAGTATAGTATCATACATTAGACTAGATTGAATTGATATAGTCAAGTAAAAGGACCAGCACAAGAAACTTTCAGCAAGCTATCGAAACAGTTTAGTTGTATAACCTTGGATATTAACTTGAGTATACAATAACTGTCAATGTATTAGAGCATGAATAAAGTGGCGAGTCATTTTCATAAACTGTTTCTATTTAAAAATGGATATATTTAGTTATTAGAAATCAATTCATATGTGATATTTTCGTTTCTTCATCATTAAAAGAAAGTAATTTTAATACTTTCAAAATGATATTGTCATTATGTTTTGTACTTTCTAAAATATTCTAGAATATTATAAGTTTACGAAATAGTCCATAATAATCATAAATATATTTTTGTGTACTTTTCATTGATAGAAAACAATCAAGTATACTATACTAATCAGTGAAATCCATCTGCTGAGAACAAATAATATTTTATGAAAGATGATGAAAATATAATTTTATCATAGAAGTAAAGATTACTTGATATAGATGATATAAGTCTGTTATATTATTAAGTCTTCTGCAAACATCACGACATGATAGAAGAGAATCGTCAAATCATCAAGATTGTCAAGAATTCTCTATATCAACTCAATGAGAAGCGTATGGAACGAAATAGCGATTTTATGAATCATTAATGTTGTTTCTTTCGAAATATATGCGTGTATTCTGAAAAAATCTGTTATTTTTTAAGTATTCATTTTTATAAATTGCATCATAAAGTTTCTTGTGGTGGTGCAATTTTTTCTCCTTACGCAGAAATGAAAACATACAATTATAACGTTAAAATATGAAGACTGTTTAGAAGCAATTACCCGGCATATATTAATTTGGTAGAAAGAAAAACATCGAAAATGCAATTTCAGCACAAGCTGTTCATGTAGAAGAGTAATATATGAATACTGCTGCAGATACTACATGAATAGTATTTTCTATATATTTTATTTTCGGTTGTCTTTTGGTCTACCAAATTCATGTCGTTCAGCTATCCTCTAAATATTTTTTAAGGTTTCATATGTGAGTTTCTCGTATCAATAAACTTCAATTTATTTTAATAATGAAGGCCAAAATAATAATGAAATGAGAAAAGTCTATCTTACAGAATGAGAGTTCATCACTAATACATCAAATAATCTATCAGATCAGATTGCCCAAATACTTGAGTAATATTCAAAGAGCCTAATAGTCTATAATATGTTTAATTTGTTAACGAATAAAATAAATAACAGCAACATGTAACAAAAGACGAAAAAGTTCAGACTTTTCTCTCGGAAACAAAAAGTGTAGAGTCTCTGTGGATGAGACGATATAACTACTTAAATTCTTAACCAAGAAAAAACTCTTCAAGATTCTATTTACATATCCTGGCTTTGTTCAATATAGATCGTCTACAATTACCAGTAACATTACATAATCCATACCATCTTCCTAATCGACATGTATTTATGAAACATACAATGGTATATATTGATGAACAAAGTCATTCATTACATCAACGATTAACTGATAAGAAAAAATTTAATTATATTAAAGAATATCAACATCATCTAAAATATTTTGCAAATTTTTATACATAAAAGAAAATGTTTATTTTTTTAAAAATCATCAAATTCAATTACACTTGGTTCACAATTTACTTTTTTCCTTTAATACGGATGTTGCCATAACACCTTTTACAATATCTTCACTCATTAACATAGCACTATTCCATGTACGCTATATGAATAATAAATAAAAGATTTATTAAATAAAGAAAATTCTAATTAATAACATACCACAAAAGTAAAATTATCATCTACAGTATGATCACGTGCATAATTTAAATTGACTTTTGAACCTTGTACAGCTATAGGACTTTTCTCGGCTATAGTACTTGCTAAAGATATAGCTGCATCGAATAAATCTTCACGAGTATCAAATACACGGCTAGGAAAAATAAAATGACATCCATTTGTTATCATTCAATTCAAGATGAAATAGTGCAAGAATATTTGTTGAGTTACGGATGATGGAGAAAATATTAACAGTTATTCTCGATATGATCTTTGACTTTTTAAAAATATTTAAGTATCCGATTGTCGAGTCTTGTATAAACGAAAATTGGAGTAGATTAAATATTAGTCCCTTTTCTCGAAAAAAATCAAACATACAAAACTGGACTCATTAATTACTGCAACATTAGATATGACGGTTTGTGAAGATTGTGATGCATATCATATGCATTGTTGTGTAAGCATATTTTATGTTTTACATAGATAAAATATCTGTATGTGATATGAAAATGACTAGAATACGACTTCTTTTTAAAATGGTTTTGTTAGAAAATTTTTGCGAAATCACAACAGTATTCATAAAATGCATGAAACCTCTATGAACAAGTCATTATTCGAATCTGAGTAGTTCATAAAAACTGAGTCAACGGTCTGTCTTCCATAGTTTTATAAACATTTGTTATCTGAGATATTGTTTATGACGTTTACCTAATAAGTCCAATTTGTTGTGCTTCGTTCGTACCAAATGTTCGTGATGTAAAAACAAGTTCACGGAAGAGACTATGATCAGTAACTGATTTAGGTAAAATTTGAAGAGTACCGACATCAGCTGCTAAACCTATGTCGACTTCCTAAAGATACAAACATATATAATTATTTGATATTTAATCTATAGAAATATTAATACCTTAATAGAAAATGTTGTATCACGTGAACTATAACGAATATCACAACAAGCTGATAGATCAATACCAGCACCGAGACAGTAACCATGAATAGCAGCTATTACTGGTTTTTCACACTAGAAATCAAAACTTTATACATAAACGAAAGAAATTATCATTTTATTTATTTACTTTGTCAACTGCTCTTAAAGAGTCTTGTGTTCGTTGTATCATATCTCGAGTATGTAATGCTTTTTGTGCTATATCATCGATTTCAACAGATTCAACAGCAACACTTGATAAATAATTAATATCAATACCTGAAATATTTCAATAAAAACTTTTCATTAATAAAGAAAGAATGAATTTACCAGTACTAAATGTTCTACCAGAACCAGTCAACACTATAACTCGACATGTCTTATCGATGTTTAGCTGTTCGAAACATATTTTCAACTCACTCAAAAAAAAGAATACCATTTTAGTAAGTATACATTCATACAAAAAAAAAAATCTTACTCGAATAATTGTTTGTTCATAGCATTGAGTTTCGTCGGTCGATTTAATTCAACAAGAGTTACATGAGGTTTTGGTTGACTTAATTTCAATGTTTCATATGTAGGTAATGATGCCATAGATGAAAAGATGAATCGATCAATTAATACTCTTAATTAGTTAATTAATTAATATAAAATTTTCTAATAATATTTGACTTTTAAGTATATCATTAGAAAGCGCATTGACAATGCAAGTTCAGTACTTAAATATTTTCAAAGCGTTAGTTTCTATGAGATACACATTGTACAAATGATTGCAAAACAATATTCGATAGAAAAAATTCTGCCCTATAATATACACTGTTAAATATTCCAAAGAATTTTATCATAACTAATTATTGGGACATAAAAAATATACATTTTTGTTTAGTTGTCAATACACTTTCTAATGATATACTTAAAAGTCAAATACTATTTAACTAATGGGTTAACATTAATAATTGTTAAGTTACGAAAACTAATAAAAATATTTATTTTTTCTTACCTTAAAAAACGAAATAAAAAAAATAAGAGTATATGTGCAGAATAAATACAGTATCTATTTCATATTTGTTTATAGAACAAAAGAAAAAAAAATTAATTGGATAAAAAGAAACCAGCACCAATAAACAGAAATAGTTTATGAATAGTCCATTTTATAGTTATTAATTCTGTTTTTATCCAAATCATAATTTTCTTTTGTTCTATTTTCATATATGACATAGATACTGTGCTCATTCTGTACATGTGTTAAAATAAGCGTCTTAATCTTTTGTACATCACTTTATATATAACAATCGTTGTTTTTTAGAAAAAAAAATGATAAGACCATCTGACTAAAGATAGGAATAATCTATGTAAAACTACCACAAAGGTGATATCATTTCATTGGTGGTAATTTCGACTAATAAGAATTCATAAAGACAGAAAGCATCAATATGGAGACAATATTGTTAGATATAACTTTCGTTAACAACGAAAATTTTATATTAATATAATAGTACAGAATTAAGAATTGTTTCTTCAAATTTGATTTGCTTATTCTTAATGTATCAATTGTTTATGTTAGAAAAGAGTTAAATGACTTGTGTGAAGCTTTTGCAAGGTTTAAAATCTTTTATAGATTATTTAACTTTGTAGCCTAATGAAGAAAATAAATGGCAATGTTTTCAATAATATAGAATATCTGAAAATTAAACTATCCTTATCAAAATTATATAAACAACAAAGATTTCATTTCCGATCTAAAGGCATATTTATGGATGCATAGTAGCAGTTCATTCTCTATGAAAGATATTTCCGAAAGACACGTTGATCATCAAATCAGGGATTGATATCATAGGTATATAGAGCTCACTCAGCTGATTTTACGATCATTCATGATGCCATATATTTTTTGCCAGTAAGTAGGCCTCGTCGAGATAGATGTAAGTATCAAGCAAGATTACACTAGATTAAAATTTTGTATTATATTCAGTTTATTTTTGAATTAAAATGAAAAGATCGACACTTCTCATACTTGAAGGATCTACACAGGTGCTTTCATTATATTTTGAGTTTAATTAAGAAATTAATCTGATGTAATCAAATAATAGTTAAATCTCGCCTTGACCTAATAAAAATAGATAATGATCAGTTGATCGAAGCATAACTGCTTAATTATCCAGTCAGTAAACACTCCCGACCGAAAAAAAGGAGAAGGAGGATGGTTTTTTATGGTTGGTCGTAATAGCTGTTTATTTTAACAACCATAATCGGACGATAAACTATATAAGCGTTTGTCATGTCTCCCAAAGTGAATTCAACATAAATATAGTCATACACATCGTACACGGTTTCATATGTTAGTAAAATTTATTTATTCTTTATCACATGGTAGGTCAGAAAGAATCTGAGAAATTCTACAATTACTTTATTCTGTTTCGAAATAGCTGTTACAACCTAGTCTTTAAAACTTATCTCGAGCAGTTGGTTGATAGACAAGCATAACGGAACTTTTATCATGCAGCCAGAGCAGAGGTTGGAAAAAAGGAAGAGAAATTGTATAATTATTTTCAATCAGTTTTAAATTACACTCTAAACTTAACCTTTGTAAAAGATTATTTATTATTGAACTATATCGAAAGAAATCTACACATAGAGATGTTTTATTTATTGTGTCTAACTGAACTATGTTTGTGAATTTCTGTCTACAAGAATTATTTCAAATTGTTTATAGACTGGTATTCGTAATATAATTTATTTTTTTAATATTTCGAGAATTTCAATCTCAACTGAATTCTCATGTCTGTGACACATTAAAACTCAACATACATTCGATCAAAACTACAATCTCTTGATTAGTTTAATAATTTCGGAAGAATTGTCATTATATGTATAAGATAATCTTTCCAAATTATACGGGCAGGTTGACGAAAAGTAGATTATTTTATTAGTCTCTAGTAGAGTCTTAAAAAATACTTTTCTTGGACTCTGCTCGGTTTAAATTCTGAAAAGCCAAAACCGTGTCTATCGTTAGTATACACACCTAATTGAAAATGAATTCTGTCTAAGTTCAATTTTACCTGTGGTATATACTAAATACATTCTCGATATAGATATTTTCATTATACAAGTTTACACAGAGATATTTTAAAGATTAAATTCTACACTTATTTCGCCTCGATTTGATCTCTAATATCCGCACTTTTTGTATAACTTGTAAAGAACAATCAAAAATTAGATATTAATTAAAGTATTCTAAAAGAATCGTATGAAATTAATGATTCATCATCTTTAATATTTGATACTAGCAATAACAAGGATTTATTATTCCATAATCATATATATTTCTTATGGCATATAAATTCAGTAACTTCATTAATTGATATGCTGAGTGTCTTTTTCATATAATTGCTCAAAAACTATTACTCAGAAGCGAGAGACAAACATAATGTAGCATTTTTTTTCTTTAATTAATTCGATTTTCTGTAAATTTTGTTTTAAAAAAAAAGATTTAAAAATTTTTCAATACTTGGATGAGTTCTATTTAACTGTACGAAAATATCAAAGAAAAAATTGAAATCGATTTTTAAACTGCTTATATTAGACTTCCTAGTGTAATTAACACTGTACTAATTATCGATTCTATTTATAAATATCAATATAAACATTTCAAATTATTTTTCAATCAAACAATTACCAGGAAAATAATATATCTTATCTGATGATACAATTACTTGAATATAGTTTTTCCTCAGCACGAGGATTTATATATAACTTTTATTTAGTGATTAAAATTGATGAATTACATAACAAAATATATCGATTTTGATTATGTACAAATCAATTTCAAGCTTGCTGTCCTATACAATTGTTGTTTTTTTTTTAGTTATATTTTATTTTGAAAATATAGTTTTCAAAAGACTTGTGAAATAATTTTAAGATTAATAAAAAAAAAAATAATGAAAATTTTTATCGATGTTATACAATTATCTTCAATTACTTTTTGATTTTCAAGGTAGATAAAACAATTTTATGGAGGTATTTGTGATGTAAACCTTGAGCCTGTAAAATAAATAAATTATTTTATAATTGATCAACAAAAACATTATTGATTTCTGTCAATTTAAGGGTACCTCTTCCCTCTTTTTAAGTAATAATGTAAAAAAAAAGTTGTTTTTGTTTATGTTGTTTAAAGATAAACTGAATATTGGCCTCTTCGATTTGCGCTTAAACGAGCTTAATTGGATCTATCATTAAGTTTTTATTTAATGTTTATGAAAAACTCCTGTGTGAAAAATTATCAAAAGTTCATTTTCTAATAAGAAATAATACCATCTATAGTAAAAATTCTAGCCCGATCGGTCTTACCATTTTCGATATCTAGAAATAGTGAAAAAAGAAGAAGGTCATTCTTTATCAAAATAAATATCTACCTTGACACAATATTTTTTTTTTCATTTTATAAATTAAACGAAGAGTAATATGTTCGGCAATTAAAATATGATCAATAGGATGTATTATTTCCGTGGTTATGACTTATCGCCCACGAATGAAAAATACCAGAAATGTAAATAATAATTATCACAATTAATTGATTTTTTTTTCTCATGACTCTATCACACAAATATAAGTAGAATGAATCGATATATACAGGTAAATACATATGATATGAAAGAAAGAAAAAACAGACATTTACTTTTTTTTTTATATCAATGTATCTCTCATTTCAGCATATACTTAGTTATACATATATGTATAATATCAAAGATATTTGACGTACAATATATAGAAAAGCTTATTTTATTTCCACATAAATTATCAAAAAACTCAAATTACTGTAAAACAAGGAACAAATATATTTATTCATATTGCCTAAAAAAATTTACGCATCACAAAGCATGACGAAGTGGTAGACTATATATAAAATTGATGAATATATTGGAATAACTTACCAATTTTTTTTTCTTTAATTTTATTTCATTGATAATTCGACGAAAATAATGAATTATCCAGCACCACAATATGCTAGAGCAGCACCAGCAGCTAAAACCAGTGCAACTAAGATTGTTATTATTGTTATTGCTGTTGTTGTGGGTATATTCTTAGTTCTTGGTGCTATAGCTATTGCACTTGGTGTTGGTCTTGGCGTTGGTTTAACAAGAAATAATAGTGGTTCATCTAGTAGTAGTAGTAGTAGTTCATCTATTCTATCAGCACCTACAGTAACTTGTACTTATGGTGGTTCATCAACATGTGGATGTTCTGCAATTCAACCAACATTTTTATCAGCAAGAATAGTTCAAGGTTATACTGCAACAGCTAATTCTTGGCCATGGTTAGTAGAACTTTATATAAATAATGGTCAATCTCAATGTGGTGGTTTTCTTATATCTTATCAACATGTTGTAACAGCAGCTCATTGTGTAAAAGATGTAACAGCAAGTACAATTACAGTTTATGCTGGCATACAAAAACTTTCTACACGAAGTAGTGGTCAATTTCGTATTGTATCTGTTGTAAATTCTCATCCAAGTTATTCAGCATCAACATATACAAATGATATAGCTGTACTTACACTTCAATCAGCATTTACTCAAACATCAACTGTTGGTAAATGTTGTTTAACATATGATACATCATTACCAAGTGTTGGTGAACATGGTGTTATTGCTGGCTGGGGAACAACATCAGAAAGTAGTTCAACAGCATCAGATGATTTACTTCAAGGTGTTATTCAAGTTCAAAGTAATTCAGTATCATGTTCTACTTCATCAACTAGTAGTATTCAATTCTGTGCAAGTTATAGTGGTACTGATGCATGTTATGGTGATAGTGGTACTCCATTTATGTCTAGTGTAAATAATTTATGGACATGTACTGGTATTGTTTCTTCTGGACGAGGATGTGGTCGAAGTAGTTATTATACTCGAGTTTCAGCTTATCAAGAATTTATAACTAATATTCTCAATGGTTAATAGAACGTTTTTCATTTTTATGAACTTCTACAATTTTCTTTATTTTTACTGAAAAAAATATATTGTTTTATAATTAATAGATTATAGAACATGAAAAAAGTTTTGATAAATTCTACGATTTTTCTTTCTTTTATATTATATAAAAATAAAACAAAATGAATTTAAACACAATATAGTACATTGTGTAATTATAATAAAAAAAGAAAAATTATTTTTTAGCATTTATTATCTCTTTCAATGAAAAAAGACAGAATATATTCGGGTCAAATGAAAGATCTCATTGCCAAACTAACAAGTTTAAAATATTAGTGGATGGCCATTTATTAATTGTTGGATTAGTATGATTTATATAAAAGCAAGTAAAATTAAATGAAAAAAAAAATTAAATATCGTCGACAAAAGAAATTTATATATGAATGAATAAAAAAAAAGCGATATCAATATGATAAACTGCTGTGACACCAATGACATTTTTTGATATATTTTTAGAAGTTTAATTGAATCTTGACATTCTAATTTTTTGGATTTCATTGTTTGCTTTTCATGACATTGTCTATGACAATTTTAGATTCATTGATTCTTTGTTATATATATTCATTGATTCTTTGTTTTCTATTCATGGATTGGATTTTATTGACATAAGGTGCAATAAGCTATTGCTACTTATGAACATCTGTGTCACTCTAACCCATTTATTAGTATTTAATAACATGGGAGATTTTGCAAAATATACCATTCATTTTCTTATAATGAAATTTTTACAAACAGCTGGTATTTTTGTTCTGCTCCAAGCAACCATTCTTGTCGTCAATATTTACGGTAGGATTTTAAATGAGAAATAATAATTAATGAATATGATTTATATTCAAACAATAGGAAATATCTTTTCTTGATGACTACTTTCACAATGATCTTCATTAATAAAATTTTAAGTTTTTTTTTACATTCATCTAAAGTTTATTCGTCATTTATATAGACCAACATTTCTGAAAAAATTATGTCTAGCCTTTAAATCCATATAGTTACAAATCCGCTACGAAAAATTAGATACTTCCTATGAATTGATCAACTTTCGAATATTATGATATTATATGTTGTAACGTTCAACAAAAATACAATAGAATCTAAAGAATAATTTTTCCTGTCAGGAATAGTAGCTGACGACTAAAAGTTCTAGAACCAAAGATACTACTTTTTCAAGATAGCTAAGTTTCAAGGATCTTATATAGGGTACCATATGAAAATCGATCAAATAGAGAGAACGATATTAGTATTAGAAAGCTCAAGAGTTACTTGAATTCTATTCAATTTTTTTTAGATATATAAAAGATATCAGTTCTTTACTAGTTAAGTTAAAACTTTTACCCAGTCAATACTAATACTTTTAATTGGATTGAAAAAAAAAGTTAAACCGATTTCAAATTCGGTCAAAACTACTGTCGTAATCTAACTATAAGTTATTTGACTTCTCCTTATTGTTAATTGTTATTGTTTTGACCGATGATATCTATCTGCTAGTAACATACTTTTTCTTGCAGGGACAAGTGGTTGTTCAGTTCCCGACTTGCAAAACTATTTTCAGACTGCCTATGGCACTGAAATCAATCAATCATTAGTCTTTCTTAATGTAAGTCCAAGTGATAACACGAAAGCATTGCCTGGAGCGAATGTAACTGTCCAATGTGCCAACGGATACACAAATACTGGAGGTCCACTAGTTATTGTCTGTAATGCAGATAACAACTGGACACCTTTTCCTAAATGTGCTTCAACATCAGCACCGACAGCAGAAGGAGCAACAGGAACAGCACCTGTTCCAAACGGTTGTCCAGTTAAGAATGATACATGGATATTTCCCCACGGATATATGTCCAAGGAAAGTCAAATCGCTATTTACAACAATGTTAGTGCTACAGGTAAATATACAAACTCTTTTAATATAGACAACTTAAACGTTTAAATACTTGTATTTTATATCACAGGTTCTGCTGTTATTTTATGTTCATATGGTTTTGTTATTGATTCAACCAGTAAAGGTACCTACAAATGTAATAATGGAACTTGGTCTCCACGACCATATTGTATAAGTATGTCATCATTACTAAAGTTCAATATAACTTCTTTTTCAAAAAAATAGAGACGGCGCGATGTTCAATTGCAATATTATTAAGCTATCTTGGCAATCCTTCTACAGGCAATGGTCTTAATATTTCTTTTAGTAATTTGACAACTAGTGAAAGTGAAACGGATGCTGCTATAATCGACTCTTACATCCTGCTTTATTGCAAAGATGGTTTCAGCAATGTTGGCGGTAATCTGAATGTTACTTGCAATGAAAATGGTCAATGGAGTAATTTTCCCAGCTGTGCTCCTGTCAATACACCAGTAAATTCAGGTATAAACTTTCTTTTTTCTTATAAAACTTTAGTTTCAGTAAACGTAAATTTTAGCATTATGTTGAATGAAACACTATCTTGGAAATATTTTCTTATATTTCATTGAATCGTCGTTTTCTAATAATACTTCATTATTATAGATTGTCGAATTGATTTTACTTTTGTTTCACTTAGATGAATCAGAAAATAATGATGACTCATCAATGGATCATACCAGTCCAGATGTAGAAGAAAGTGATGAAGATGACCAAGAAGAATATGATGATGAAGATGGAGGAGATGAAGATGAAGAAGAAGGTAATAGAAACACGACAAATAATATTGTATTTTGAACGGTCTTTTTTTCAGATAATGAAGAGTAGAACAATGAATGAAGAAAATATATTCTGATCAAATTAATGACACCAAATCTTTTATTGTTATTCTATTATAATTCTACAGAATATATTATATGATTCTTTTTGGAAAAATGAAAATGTATGTTAAGACAAAAGTTATTGAAGATTGTTAGGTCTTCAAAATGATTGGGATGGATTGTATTATGATCATTGCATTTTGTTCTGTTTGAGATAAATGTAGTTGATAAAAAAGAAGACGTAAAAACTTAGTTCTAAATCAATCAGATATACATACTATATAAGATTTCTTGATAGTTATAGATATCTCTTAGAACGAAAGCAAGTAAAAATGAAATTGGCATTATTTTTTCGTTTCTTTAGCATGTTTTCACAGTTTCATATTTTTTTCCTGTCTTTAATATACGCACTATAATATCAAACATACAATGAGCAAACTAATGCAATTAATGGATACAAATCTAACGTTTTTCTTAGTTCTGTTGACAATGTGCTTGCATGTATAAATAGGTTACAATTAAGGATGTAAAGTAATGAATGATTAGTAAAGGAAAGATATACTGCTACATGAATAATTAAGTGCATCTGACTATTAACTATATAATTAATTGGATTCTATATGTAATAGATTGAAAACTATGATCAATATCATATGTTGAGTGTGATAATAAGATTTTCAGTCATATAAATAACGCTTGTTTGATTTCCGAAAAAAAAACACGATAGATCCAAATTTCAATAAACAGTTAATTATTTATTATCAACAAATGATAATGTAGAATAGAATAAGAAATATTTCACTATTGTTTTGTTCTCTACTTATAACATTGGTTGATAAATAAAAACCAATGAGAAATTTTTCTATTTTGCCTCTTTATAGTACAGAAATTGTTGTAGTAAAATGAAAATAACTCTAATTGGTTGTTGGACGTGTCAAAACGTTTGTTTTTTTTTGTTATTATTTTGCGTATATACAATAAATATATGTAATATTTCTACTATATCATATGATATTGATCTGAATTAATAAAAAATAAAATCATAATTATTCACTTTTTTTAAATGTCAAATTCCTCACAAACATTTCTTCAATTTTTATTCTCAAGATTTACTTGTATATCAGCATCATCTGAAGATGTTTATAGAAATTATAATAGAAGAAAAAAACGTCATATATCAAAATATACATTATTTGAACAATTACCAAATGAATTACTTTTAGAAATATTTAATTATTTTACACTATTAGATATTTATAATATATTTTATGGTTTAAATTCACGTTTTAATCAATTAATTTCATTTTCATGTATACGAGGTTTTATTATTCATTCTACTAAAGAAAATAATCTTTATTTTAAACATATTCTACCTGATATTCCACCATGGCAAATAAATACAATTAAATTATGGCATAATAGTTCATATGAACAATTAATTAATGAATTTCCAATTAATTTATATCATGTACATACATTAGTATTAAAACAATTAAAAAATCTATCATTCTATCAATGTAATCAATTAATTAAACATTTTAAATGTTTAGAAACATTATCTATGATTGATTTTCATACAGCTAAAATTGATTGGCTTGATGATAATAATTGGAAAAATCTTATTGATATTGATTTACCACATCTTCGTCATCTTGATGTACGCATTTGTGTTATATATCATAAACAAATATATGATGATGATAAAGATAATATTATATATAGTTTTACATCACGTTATGCTCGTCCTACTTATCGTTTATATACAGGTAGTTTATTAAAAAAAAATCCTATTTTAGAAATTTGTTTAACTATTGATCAAGTATTTCCTATAAGATAAGATTTTTTTTATTAATATATATATATCAATATTATATTTTCATATGCTTTTTGTTTTTATTTAAT
>JAJEKB010020228.1:109089-150822 GCA_022393335.1 Macrotrachela quadricornifera
TTTTTTTTTTGTTATTAATTTGCGTATATACAATAAATATATATAATATTTCTACTATATCATATGATACTGATTTGAATTAATAAAAAAAAAAAGGCAAATATAAAATCATAATTATTCACTTTTTTTAAATGTCAAATTCCTCACAAACATTTCTTCAATTTTTACTCTCAAGATTTACTTGTATATCAGCATCATCTGAAGATGTTTATAGAAATTATAATAGAAGAAAAAAACGTCATATATCAAAATATACATTATTTGAACAATTACCAAATGAATTACTTTTAGAAATATTTAATTATTTTACACTATTAGATATTTATAATATATTTTATGGTTTAAATTTACGTTTTAATCAATTAATTTCATTTTCATGTATACGAGGTTTTATTATTCATTCTACTAAAGAAAATAATCTTTATTTTAAACATATTCTACCTAATATTCCATCATGGCAAATAAATACAATTAAATTATGGCATAATAGTTCATATGAACAATTAATTAATGAATTTCCAATTAATTTATATCATGTACATACATTAGTATTAAAACAATTAAAAAATCTATCATTTTATCAATGTAATCAATTAATTAAACATTTTAAATGTTTAGAAACATTATCTATGATTGATTTTCATACAGCTAAAATTGATTGGCTTGATGATAATAATTGGAAAAATCTTATTGATATTGATTTACCACATCTTCGTCATCTTGATGTACGTATTTGTGTTATATATCATAAACAAATATATGATGATGATAAAGATAATATTATATATAGTTTTACATCACGTTATGCTCGTCCTACTTATCGTTTATATACAGGTAGTTTATTAAAAAAAAATCCTATTTTAGAAATTTGTTTAACTATTGATCAAGTATTTCCTATACGATAAGATTTTTTTTATTAATATATATCAATATTATATTTTCATATGCTTTTTGTTTTTATTTAATATTGTCTATCAATGTAATTAATGTTGTTTAGTATTATCCATTAAATGGAATTTTTTTGTTGTATATTTAATATTTATTTTATTTGAAATGAAAATATTATGTGATAATTAAAGATATTTTTTATTTATATGTGTACACAATGTTTCAAACTGATGAAATATACTGTTTTCATATTCGGAGAGAGAGAGAGAATGATGAAAGAATTTAAGTAATAAAAACTTTATCAAATTTTGATTTAATATGACCTTCTCTATCTTTAATAAATTCAACAAGATCTGGACCATATTTTTCTAATAATTTAAATTTTTCTTGTTCTTCTGTTGGACGAATATCAATTGGTGAATTTTGTTTTTCTAATGTTTCACTTAAACGTCGATAAAATACACTATTTGGATCATTTGTCATTTGTAAACTACCTTCGTCAAATCGAAAATATTTTCTTTCATTTATATTAATTGTTGAACATCTTCGTCCATGATCATCAATATGTTGAGGACTATGAACAATAGGACGATCACGTAATGATGTTGTAAATGCAGATTGAGATAATGTTCGATAACGATTAGGTATTATTGGTTTCGATGGAATTTGTTTAGGATCATTTGGATTCATTTCTAAAATTTATATTTTTTTATATATTATTAAAGATAATGAAAATGATAGTAATTGTTTGTTACCTATGTTTAGAAATTTTCTTTTGTTTTTTTTTGTCTGAATAACAAGAAATATATTGAGAAAATATAATGTTTTTTATTTTTATGTTCAATTAATATTGCATGTTTTATTATAGATTGGCATTTTTGTTTTTACTTTCCGAAAAAACATTTTATTAATTTGATGTATGTCATTTTCCTTTTAAATGAAATATAAGAATATAAAAAATTAAGGTAATTTATCGACATCTTATAGTTATTTTATTAAAAATTGTACTAAATTTCATTGTTTTTTCTCATGAAACAAGTTATAAATATCTTTATTCGAAATTAAAATATATGTACTTAAGCATTTATCTATCTCTTTTTAAAGTATTGTACATGGTCGATCATTTATATCAATATGTGTTGCATAATTGCATGCCTGATGACATTTTGCACCACAACAATAAATACAACATATTGGTACACCATTTTCAATATCACCAGTACCACAATAACATGACCATATTACGTTAAAAAACATAAAAGTAGTATGAGACCATAATAATGCTTCTGTTAGACTATATCGATATATATTTATAGGATTCCAAGCATCTGAACATGATGAAAATTTATATGCTAAATTACATGGAGCAAATAGAATATATATAATAAAAGTAAAAATGAATAGAATAAATACAATAGTATAAATAAATATATCAAATATAAAAGCAATTGGTAAAATAAGAATCCATAAAGGAAAACAAATAAATGAACATATGATTGAATAACAATGTGAATATCGTTGTAACCAACGTATTGTTGACATTGTACAAGAATTATATAACATACGAATATTACTAATTTCGTTTTGTAATCGATTATGAAGATAATCTTTTGTTAATTCTTTGTCTTCCATTTAAAAAACGAAAAAGGATTTAATAAATAAATATAACTCTTCAATTATTTACTTTATATATATACTATCAAAGTAGTTACACACATTGATACGTGGCGCATTTCTTATCTATTTCTTTCTTCTTGAATCACCGAAATAAATAAGTGTAATATAAGTAAGATGTGTTATTACAAATTTTCGAAGTTACGAAGTCGCATGTCCAGATAATTAAAGGAAATATGCAGGATTGATGGTAAATTTAGTGAGAAGGATATCACTCATGCCATTAGACCGCTTGTTATATTTGGATTGAAGTTGCGCACATACGATTTATTTATAAAATCAAAGACAAGAGATATTGTGTGCTGTATGGTTCTCATTGAAATTATCATCAATGCTGGACTTTTTCTTTTATCACTTCAAGAGAGGAACTGTTTATCTCGAAAGTCCAAAAGAGACCGAATTAGATGTCTGATTATGCGTATACATGAGTAGTGTCGTTTATTGAAAAAAGATCATTTTCATAAGCATCCAGCCTACAGATATCAGTTCCAATATCAAAAAAATATTTAGAGGCTTTGTTAATGCAAAGCTTTGGAAGAAAGATCGGGCAATTGAAAAATTCACAACTTTTATTTTAACTAGCTCGAGCATACGCTATATAGAAAAGGTTTTATTTAATTACCAATTGAGAGCGTATGGAGTTATTTGCAATATCTATAAAATTCGTTTTAGATTATACGCTCTACTTTTTTTACAGTACTGCGTATATCAATGTTCATTGGGATGGACATTAATGGGGGTAAAGGGTTAATATTTCAAAATGATGAAGCAAAAGATATTAAGATTTGAATATTCTAGAAAAATCAATTCAAATAATACTAACAGTGATTTTTTATTAGTTGTTACGAGTCATTGTACCATTAGGTGCTACTGTTATATTCCTCTCGTTTGATGGAACGATTCGAATCTGTTTTGATGTACACTTGTTCCAATATGTGATGAGTAGATTAATGAATTCATCTCGAAATGGTTTCGATATAAAGATAAATAGATAAAAAGGAGCCACACCTATAGAATAAATAAGAAATTGAGTGAAAAATGTAATAAATGATTCAATCTCAAGTCGTTGAGCACTTTTTCCAACTACATAATGTGTTGCTGCACCATATATAAGGTTACATGAATAAGGAATCGTTGTGATACAAGTCACAATTACCTCAGCCACTACCATACGCATAAGATATCGATCTCTTTGTCTTGCATGTACCCGAGTACCATGTCGTTGATTGAGACTACGAGTAGTAAGAGTATTAAAGATAATCATTAGTACTGGTGGCAGGATAGCATTGAATATGATTTGATAAATTGCTTGAATTAACTTGTACAAACCAAACATTCCACATACACCACCATTTATTTGTATAAAAATAGGTATATGTATGGCAATCAATGCACATAGTACAGATACAATGAAAATAAGCTTTATTGCAATATGAACTGAATGCAATGATCGAATACGAACACTTATTCTTGTAATAACGAATCGATCAATGCAAGCGAGTACAAGAACATAACGAAGATACTGACCTAATGTATGACTACCATAAAATCTCACTTTACAGTATAGTATTAATGTTGATTGAGGATCAGTATGATAAAGTGTGTAAATCTGTGGAAAAATTGACCAAATTAAATGAATAATAGCAAAAATTGAAAGTAAAAGAAAATAGACAGAACTAGGATTGCGACGATGTAACTTCCGTGTGAATACTATGCAATTAAAAAAATTACCCACAATACCTAATGCGAGATAAGTTGTCATACCATATCGAATCATATTTTGTTGAACAAAAGGTAGAATTGTTACAGGCATAACTCTTAAATATGTATTGAGAAAAAGAAATGTAAGCAAGTGTTGAAGAAATAAGTGTTTATTTATACTATAGAAAGAATCAAAGTAGAGAAATAAAACTAAAAAGTAGTTATGTTGTTGTCGAGAAAAAATGACGTTTTTTTTTAATCTATAGAGACAGCATTATTCTATAGAAAATTATGTTTTTAAGCAAGACTAATGAGAGTCGAGCAGACAGTTAGTAGAATATTATCAGTTCAAAATAATTATGTAGTGTATTCCTTTTAGAAATTCTATCGCACAAATTGATGCTTATTCATGAGTATAGTCATGTATAACAAAATTAAAGAGAAAAGATAGCTTAATGAATGCTATGTATAAGCGTGCATGCATTTCTAATTTATACCAGAAGATCCAACAAATACTCAACAATTGTACTTTTAGTAGAATTTTAATATAGTTATCATAGTTACTAAGTACTTAAACTATAATTTTCAGTTATGTTTCGCTTCATTGGTATTATATTATTATAAAATCTAGAACAAAGGAGAATCATACATAATGAAAATTACAGATATCAAAGCAATAGTATTTTCCTTACTATTTAGAAATGTTCTGTTTTTCCTGTTTTTCACTGAAAAATCTGACTTTATCCTCACAGTTCAATACTCAATCCTGTTGTCATGTTTAAATCATAGGGAAGTTTTTTTTAGTATATTTATTATATCATAGCGATATTTTAAAATATTTATTGACTATTTTTAGAAACGAGAAGGTATTGTTCAAGTTATATTTATTAATTTACATCTAAGCTTAGAGCCATTATTTAACATTTAAAGTGATTAAAGTGAAGCAAATAGTATTTTAACAGTAGATCGAAAGTTTTCAAGCAACATATTTATTTATTTTTGATCCGCTTAAAGATTTTTTGAACGATTTAAAAGATATACTCTAATATCTATAAATTCTGTTTCAAAGTTATTAAAAATTATCAAAGTTCATAGCTTTGTGGAGCCAATAATTCTTTACATAACGTGATATTAAACAAAACTATCACTCCTTTTTAGTTTTTCAAAGATTATCTTACTACTCTCGAGAACAAAAACTGAGACGAAATTTCTAAGCTCATATATGGAAAGAGTACAAAATTTTTGTTCTAACCTATATGATTTGAATTCTTCGAAATTCTTTCAAGCATATCAAAAATTTTATGCGAAAACTTTCAACCCATCTGTTATTTCAAATTTTTTAAAACAAAATTTAATTGAAGAAAATACTAGGACTTGTTCCTGTAATTTCTTAAGATCTATCTAGATTGGCTCCTCTCAGAGATAGAATTGATCCATGCTTCTTGGAATTGAATTAAATCAAAACTGTCAATCAACTAACAAATATATTACAGCACTGGATTTAGGTGGGTTTAGCCTGCATTTTTCTCAAACGAAATCGAATCGAACCGACCTAATCCCATTTCTGGATCCTATAGCCATACCGAGAATATGATCTAACTGTGTCATCCAATTTAAGTTATCATTTTGAACAAAAAGTAGTGTTTCTCAGCATTTAAAAACATTTAATTCAATAACAAAAAAGAAACAGAGAATAAATATGAATTATAAGATAAAAAGATTTTATCTAAAAAAAAATTGTTTTGTGCTCTAGTTGGTTTACACTATATCGTTAATCTTCGAAAGCAATATTAAAATACGTCTTATAAGGTCTTAATTTTCTCTTTAAGGTATCATGCATATTTGCTTATGTTGGTAGAAATTCAGCACAATTACAGATAAAAAACATCAAAATAAAAAACAAAGATCTGTGCAGCTGTTTAAATTGTTAGTTTAAGTACGAAAAAGAAATATAAACGCGTTTAAACAGCGTAATTTTTAATCAAAAAGTATCTTTCTTGAGAAGCTACGTATGAAATAATTGTATTTGTATTATTTTTAATATAGCGATGTTCAATAAAGAATTTAGCTATATAAATAAATGAAAATATGATTTTATCACTATATTGATATATTGATTAATAATATTGTTCTTTAGAAATTAGTACTCATTTTAATATTGAAACCATAAACTCATTCGAAAGAAAGAAAATAAACGATGTAAAAAAATACCCTATGTGAAAATAATATTAATAAATCTCATATGTTTTTGCATATGAATTGTAATATGCATCCATAAAACGAACATTTTTTATATTTCAACTAGTAACATACTTAAGGTAGGACTAAAGAAGAAAAGTAATCCAGGAAGTAGCAAGTATATTTCTGTATATCGAAAGGACAAATACGAAGAAATATATAATTATCCTTGTTTCCACTTGTTGAACAGCATAAACAGTCTGATCATGATGGAATGTAAGTATGTTTTGAACTAGTTCAAATGTACTAAAAAGATATCCGTCGTATAGACGACTAGACTTAATGTATATCAAGACATGACAGTAGTACGAACGTTTTAGATTGGTCATACTAGGTATCCTCACTTAATTTTTTGCTCATCTGAGTACGATATCAAGAATCTGAATTATCCAAAGTTTGCTAGAGGAATTATTTTTTCCGGCATAATTTGCTTTCCACTGGCTTTATACACTTCGATATCTCAATTGCAGATATATTGAGACTAGCGGTATGCAGGAGCAGGAGTTCCTGTTTAATATTCTCTTGTTTTCAGCCAATTATCTTATAAACGACATATTCTAAACGAAACTCATGGGAGAAGAACAAGAACAAAAAAAAGCGTATCTCTGCACTTCTTAGTACTAATTATGTCCTTTAAAGATACAAGAGTATTTAAATACTAATCGATTAAATTGAAAATGAATACAATATGAATATTTCTTCCTTAGTAAAATGGATGCAGTAAAAAGATATATAAGAAAGAATTTTTCAAGAACCAAATATGCAAACATCATTGTAGGATTGATTTTCTTTAATTTTCAATTCTGATACCTAACCATATTTTCAAAAATAATAAAATAATTAAGAAAATAACTTCTATTCGAAAGATTATTTCGTCATAGAGATCTTCTATATGAAGTAGAAACATTTCGATTGCAATCATTTGAAACAAGACATATAAATTTAATTATTCATAGTGAAGTTTTTAAAATCTTCCATTTATTTCGACTTCAATTTGATTTAAATTTTAAAAAACATGAACCATCTTCTTTTCTCAGAAGCATGCTACTTTTATTGCTAAAACAAGATGTAAATATGAAAGTATATATGGTTAATTCTTGATTTAACTATTTTTTTTTTACAATAAAATGTTGTGAAAACTTTTCTACATAATTAGTTCGATCAATATTTCCAAGTGTCTTTTTTTATTATTTGTCACGAATCATTGTATGATGAATTGTTGCTGTATTGTTTTACTCGTTTAATGGAACAATTCGAAATCGTCTTAATATGCACTTGTTCCAATACTTGATAAGGAGATTAATGAAATCATTTCGAAATGACTTCGATATTAATATAAACACATAAAAAGGAGCAACACTGATACTAGATCAATTCGTCGCATAAATATGATAGCAGGAGAGACAAACATAGAGAGAATCAGTAATCAAAATATACGATTTAAACAAACTTGTTACTTATCAAATTATTGATTTCAAAAGTTTCGTATGAAGTTTCTGCGCTCTTCTCCCATGTAAACAAAATCATAGACAATGATTAAAAATCGATTATAATGACACGATTTTCACCAGATTTTAATCAGATTTTCCAGCCTTAAAAGGCAGGCTTTTTTCGATTTAATCTATTTTAATCGATTATAATTAATTAATATTTAATCATTAATAATCAATTATAATCGATTAAAATAGATTAAATCGAAAAAACCTGCCGTTTAAGGCTGGAAAATCTGGTGAAAATCGTGCCATTATAACTGATTTTTAATCCGATTTTCAATCATTTTGTATGATTTTTTTACATGGGAAGTAGCAGATAATACATGTATAAAAGTATCCTGCTACTATAAATTAAAAAAATAGCACTGGATAATGATTACAATTTATATGTGTTTGATGCATCGAATCATGGAGTACAAAAGTTTGATAGTTACTGATCAATATAAGAACTATGAAAAAAAAACATTTTGTTTTTTATATATTTATACTTCTGAAAAATAGTGAAAAAAAATTTTTCCATGATGAGAAATTATTTTCTGTTTTAGATCAAAATCTAATGTTAATATTCAAATATTGTTAACAAAAATGATGAAAGATTCTTTTATATTTAGTGGTTCTATATACAATTAGGCAAACTTCATTTTAACATCATATCTCGTAGATATATGTAGTTCATCTATATGAATTTCTGAATTCTAATCTTTCTTTTTTAGACTATTATCAATTAAAATCTTCATAAATCACATATTCTACATCATATGAGAAAACAAACGATAATATAATAGTTTCTCATAAATCAGCTAGTTTATGATTACACTTAAAACTATTTTTTATTTTCCTAGTATAC
Source organism: Macrotrachela quadricornifera (assembly GCA_022393335.1). NCBI lineage: Eukaryota > Metazoa > Rotifera > Eurotatoria > Philodinida > Philodinidae > Macrotrachela > Macrotrachela quadricornifera. Next base: position 117,931 of record JAJEKB010020228.1, read on the forward strand.
ATCGAAATATCTCAGAGATTGAGTTGTTTTTTTTTTATATGCAAAATTTTATAGTTAAATGATATAATATATGATTTGATAAATACTGACAAAGTAATAATTAAGATTTTGATTATTCACTATTTAATCATTCCAAGATGCATGTAAAAACAGATAGAAATAATTCAATTTTTAATTGAATTGATTTAATTTAGAGTAGTACTCGAATATGTAAAACAAAACAAATAAACAAAATTATAGATGTTGGAAGTAATAATAAAAATTTCTATATATATAATTTTTGATTAGCTAAATTAAAGTAAATATAATGTTAATATTTCTTCTTTATTGACACAAATATAATAAAGATATATAATAATTAAAACCATACAAGTCTAGATAAACAATAACTCTCTTTCGTATCTTATAAATAGAGCATGCTGATTATGAATGTAACATCCCAGGAGAGTCTACCTTATCTTCCTCTTTTTTTGATTATTAACAATTGAAAACTTATTTTTAAATGCTGCAGATATGTGAATGAACTCAAAAGACTTCTTTAGAGTATAAATTTTTTTAGCACCAATCTTCATTAATTTTCAGCTAAAAATTTTGATAACTATGCATATTTCTAATCAATTATATTTGATTGAGAAAGATTCATCTAATGCAATGGATCGTCCCATTTATATTATTAAAAACTCGGATTGAGACTATTTTTAATTTGAAAAGTGCAGTTTGTTTTTAGAGACTATACAGGATATATAATACGACCGGATTATTTTCATGACATTTTTAAGAAGCAGAAAAATGGCGTAGCCAAAATAAGACATATATGATTAATATGTTGTTTGACTGTATTTTTTGTAATTAAATGTTATTAAAAGTTTGATTTTAGGTCATGATGAAAATCACTTGGAACAATGTGCAACGTGTCTTTATTTTGTCTATCATGAATTACTGTACGCTGAATTGGTACTGTAGTATTGTTTTCATTTAATGGAGTTATTCGAACTCGTCGTGATGTACATTTATTCCAATATGTAATGAATAGATTTATGAACTCATGTCGAAATTGTTTTGATGTTAAGATAAATACATAAAACGGTGCAACACCTATAATGTAAACCAGAAATTGAGTAAAAAATGTAATAAATGATTCAATTTCAAGTCGTTGAGCACTTTTTCCTACTACATAATATGTTGCTGCACCATAGACAAGATTAGATGAATATGGTATTGAGGTAACAATATTTACAATTACTTCTGCAGTAATCATACGCATAAGATATCGATCTCTTCGTTTAGCATGTACTTGAGTACCATGTCGCTGTTTCAGACTAAAAATGGTGAGACCACTAAAGATGCACATTAATATTGGTGGTAAAATACCAACTGATGTAATTTGATAAATTGCATAAATTAACTTGTACAAACCAAACATTCCACAAACACTACCTCTTATATCCATTAAAATAGGAAGATGAATAGCAATTAATAAACATATTAATAACATAATGGACACAAGCTTTTTTGCAATGTCAACTGAATGTAATGATCGAATACGAACATTTGTTCTTGTAACAAAAAATCGATCAGCAGAAGCAAACACAACAACATAGCGAAGACATTGACCCAATACATGACCACCATAAAGTCTTATTTTACAATATATTAATGATGTTGTTTGAGGATCAGGATGATTTAATGTATGAAACTGTGGAATCATTACCCAAATTAAATAAAGAATAGCAAAAATTGAAAGAGAAAGTAAATAAATAGAACTAGGATTTGGACGATTCAAATGCCGTATAAACATTATACAATTGCAAATATTACCCACAATACCTAATGCAAAATACGTAGTCATACCATATCGAATCATGTTTTGTTGAAAAAAGGGTAGATTTGTCACAGACATTTCTTTTCGATGTTTATTGACAAAAGTAATTATATAAATGTTGGAAAAACAAATCTCTCGTTATCTAATAAGAAGCATGTGCGCATTTTATAGAATAATGTGACGTTTTTCTTCTAGCCCACATAAAAAGCACTATTCTATAGGAAAATATCTTTTTTAATAAGACTAATTAGTAATACAGGCGACAGTTGCTTATGCATCGTCAATTTTAAATAATTATGTCACGTATTTCATTTGAAAGTTCCGTTGTACTAATGCATATTTGTTTATTATACTCGTGTATAGGAGGAAACTAAAGAGAAAAGATTGTTTAATAAATGTTATTCATAAGTGTGCATTTATTATTTGTTCAAGCGAGAAAATCCTCTGAGTACATAATAATTATTTCCCTATTCAAATCTGAAGATATCGAATGCAGTTATGGAGTACTCATGTTTTTATATTTACTACTTTTTTCTCCTTCATATTTTCATCTAAATATAGAGGCATACATTATGAAAACTCAAGATTAAGTATACTGCTGGAAATATCGGCCACGAATGTATACGTTTTATTTTAATTCAATCATTGTTTGTTTGTAAAAAAAACGGTAAAATAGTTGAATGACTACAAATGTAGTATATTCGATCAGTCATTCATAGTTTTTGGAAAAATGATGAAATTTCTAAGATTTTAATTTGATTAAATTCTTTAGAAATATTATATTCTAAATCAGCATTAAAATCTACACGAAATCGCATATTTCTCAACACCAATCGACGATCTTGCCCTATTTTTTCCAGGTTCTTGTTTTTCTTTACTTTCAGATAAGATTTTTGTATAAAGGCAAGATTCTTTTTTGACAGAAGAGTAAAAAGAATCTTGTCTGAACCTCAAGATGACAAAAATCGCGTCTAATTAATCAGAAATAAAAGAATCTTGTCTGAAAATTCTGAATAAACAGAAACTGGAAAGAAATACAAGATATCTTAAATTTCTTACTGTTCAGACAAATTTCTTGTGAGAGATAAAAAGATTCTTCTCAGCGTCCCATGATGAACCGCACGTGATGTCTTCTTTGTATGGTCATATATAAAAAAACGATATCTGAACGTTATTTAGTCATTATTAATTCAATAACTAGTGCAACTTCACTTCGAATATGTACTTTTTCTAGAACGTTCAACTCGTTATCAAACAACATGTAACCGCTCTATTTCAATTAGATGAACGTAAAATGTTCTCATTTGATATAGAGAGAAACAATCCAGTGTATAATAGCTTTTTTTAGATTTTTTAAAATAAATCATGCTTATTGAATACATTTTAGTATTTTATTAATCAATCGTTCTATCTAATTAATTTTTTTAGATATTCTCTTGTTATGAACGAAAGGATTTTATTAATCCACGATAGAAATCCTAGATGCACACGTCAATAATAACATTAAAAAAATAAGCATTTTTTTATAATAAAAATTTAATGTTTCTCGTTGTGCTAAAAACTAAAAGTATTTTTTTGGTATTTTTACATTTTTTGTATATGATGTGCAAAAGTCATAATAAAATAGTATAAAACAAATAGTACTAGTAGCCGATAAAAGGCCTTTTCAATATAACAAGATTCAAGCAAGAAAGACAAAAAATAAGGACCAGATAAGAATATCAAGAAAAATAAGAATCAGACAAGAATTCAAGAAGAGCAAAAGAACAAGAATCTTGTCTGGAGAGAAATTTCTTGCCTCACCAGCCAAGATTCGGTCTACACGAATCTTGTCGGAATGGCAAGATCAGATTTTTCAGGCAAGAATCTTGTACAGAAGGAATAGAAAAAGAATCTTATCTGATAACCAAGGAAAACAAGAACCTGGAAAGAAAGCGACAAGATCGCCGATTGGTGTAGACGTTGATATGAACAATTTTAATATTACTATTAGGGGTCATATGTTAGGGAGAAATAAGAAAAATGATTTATATGTTTTAATCGAACTTTATTTTAATAAACAAAAGAAAAATAACATAAAAATAGAGAGAGTGGAGCCGATGGATCGTACGTCGCTCCTTACTATCACATGACGCACCACTCCAGAAGAAACACTAACATATATATATATATATAGAAAATCAAAGAAAAGAAATAGAGATAGATGAAATACAAATAAAGAAAGTAATAAGAAGATATCACTATGATATCATCTTTAACAATAAAAAGAAAAGAGAGAATACAAAGTGAATACTAAAGAAGAAAGAAGAATATTAGGAACGGCCCCTAACAATTACATATTCCACAATTGCGACCGACTCAATATCAAGTTGTCACTTTATATTGATCGATGGAGAATTAAAAGGACAACAATTTGCATATCTCTCTCATTATGACACCGAATATCAAGAAAATTATCCTGAACCAAAAGCTGCATTAGTTCAAATATTAAATCAAATTTTTAAAGACATCAATGATTTTAATGAACTAAATGCAGAAAAAAAAATATTAATTGATGAAATAAAAATTAATAAAATATTAGTTGGTGGAGGTGCAAATGAAAATGCAATTTTAATTCGACAAGCTATATTACTCCTCAATGACCAACATATTAATATTGACAACCAGTTAAATCAACAAATTTATAAATATTTTTATCATCAATTAAAAAAAAAAGTTTGGATAATACCATCTATTACATATCTTATGATAGATGAAGAAGAAAATCGAGGTAAGATATTACTTATATTTTTAAAGCATTCATCAAAGACAAAATCAATTATTTATGATAAAAAAATAAATAAATACATTTATTTTAAATATCATTTTTACAATAAATATAAATTTATTTTTAACAAAAACTACATAATTCATTCGGAAATAAAAAAAAGTGAAAAAGACAAACTAATTTTTTCGAATAAATATTTCTAAATTCTCAATAAAAATCAATAAGATTCTTTCGTTCTCTTGAAACGATATATTTCTTTTTTTTTTCTCTTGAATTTCACTATACATATGGATCAAGATATATCCGTTCTCTACACGTGAAGCAAAACGAAAAAGATAAAAAAAAATAAAATAGATTGTTCCGAAAGAATCTTGCTTGTTCTGTTAAAAAATTTTTTTTCTCAGGATTATGTAATAAATTTAAGCAATAAATATTTTTCAGAAATTTATTATAGTTTAGATAAAGAATTTTGGACTTTGATAATTATATGTTTTTTATATAGGTGCTGATGGTGAGAGACCAACTGACCCTCCAGGAATATGGATTAAATATAACTGTCTTTCAAAGATCGTGAATTTAGGAATCGAGTGGTGTGGAGATTTAGGTGATTATGGTATTGCTGATATGGTGATCAATTTTAATCAAGTTGATGAGCCACCGTTGTACTAGACAATAAATACTGAAGCAATTGAATCAGCATTTAAACGATTAAAATTTGATTGGGATGAATTAATCGGCTTCAGTAATATTATCAGTAAGAATATATCTTAATCTTTTCGACTCGACGATTTTCTTGCGTTCTGCTAGTCATATAATTATTTTATATGTTATATTTAGGTCACATTCTATTCACTACATTATGTTATATAATCTATATAATGGATGCTGACTCATACTTCCCTAAGTATATTTATATATACTTCTGTTTTTCATATCATATACTCTTTTGTTTCTTCTTCTGCTTCTCTTCTCTCATTCAGGAAATATTTTTCTATATTAAGAGTCTTTCTCTTTATCCTGTTATTTTTAAACGTTAGATTTCATTTTCTTTGCGCTTAAATAACCCTTCGATTAAATTTTTTTTTCGTCTCTAAATCATACTTAGGCACACGTGTGTGCGAAGAAAAAAAATATTCACCTCTAACAATCTTATAGGTCCTACCCTTATTCATATAGCCTAAAATCATATACAATAATAGAGAAAAAAAATCAAGTACACCATTCAATAATCTCAAGGATAAAGTAAAAATTGTTCAAAGATCAAACAGTTCAATCAATATACATTACAAAAAAATAAAAACCTTTATTTGAAGTCATTAGAAAATTATAAGATTTTTTCCTGATACAAAATAATGTTTTCACCTGAAACGGAATCATTTAATGATGGTAAACTTTTTATTTCAAAGGTATTACCAGTACATTGTATTTATATAACTTTATCTTTGCACACATGTGCAGAATAAATAGTTGAAATTCATAAAAATTCTACTGAAAGTTATAAAAAATTTAAGATAATGATGAATTCGAATATTCATTACATACAACAGAAAAAAAAGATTTAATCAACGAGAAAGACAACATGCGAGAACGAAAAGAAGAAGATAAATTCGCATATAGCTGAGTGGCTAAGAGCGTGGATAACGCGACTTGGGTTCGAATCCTATGCGAAGCGATTAATGTTTTTGTTCTCTTTTATTATTTTGCATTGGTTTTTTTTTTTAAATTTCGATTAGAATTAGAGATACCATCTCAAAATCTCAACGGCAATCGAGGTGATTAACCATATTGATTTCGAATATGCTATTTGTTTTTTGCGAAAAGGTATCCTTCAAAACTGCTCCGGAATGATGTTTCCATTTTTTTTGTCTTAGGAAACACGTGTTTTTCCAATTATATAGAAAAAAATATAATTAAAGATTGACTCTTACCAGATTAAATATTAAAATTTTTATATTTTAGATTACATTACTTCAAGTATTCAATCTAATATAATTAGTCAGTATTTCATAAATTCGTTTTTTGCTTTTAATGACATTATTTTTTTTTAGAAGTAGAAAATATGATTCAGTCATTAAATTATTTTAAATATGTTGCACAAAAATTGCTTTTAATTGTAAGTAATATGTTTCGTTTTTCTCCAATATTATTCTTGTGTACATGAATAAGAACAACATAAGATGCCAGTCGAATAAATTTTAGTCTTGAAAAAAAATCAGTTTCTAATGCTAAATTAAAATTTCCCATTTAATAGAATTTCTATTTGTTCTTCAGAATATAGGACTATCTGTTTGATTTATTTAGACACAACAAACTTTTCCAAGATATGGTCATGATTTAGTAGGTTATGTACAACACAGAAAATTAAATGATGGTACGACAAAATTTTTTTAAGAGAAAAAGATAAGTTTATTTCTTTATTTTAGTTATTGGTTATGATCATGAAATTCAACAATCTATCGAAATTTTAACTCGAAGAAGACGAAACAATTTAATTTTAATTGGTGATCCAGTAAGAGTATTATTTTTTTTTTTTATAAATAACTATTATATTTTCTGATTAGCGTATTAACAAATTAGCTATTGTTGAAGGTTTAGCACAACGTATTGCTCGTCAAAATGTTCCTTATACATTACCTGGACGTTTAATTGTATTAAATATTAAATCATTATTTGGTAAGTTTTATCTTTTGCTTTATAAAAGATTATAAAAAAAATATTCCGAGAGACTAGGGATTTTCATAACATTAATTTAAAAAAATTGCTAATTTATTTTAGCTGGTGTTAATCATCATAGTGAATTTGAACAACGTTTTCATTTAATTTTAAAAGAAATCGAAAATCCAAATGATGGTATTATTTTACTTATTGATCAAATACATTCACTTCTTGGAGCTCGAGAAGCTAACAGTAAAAAAATTTAATTAATAAAACATCTGCAAATATACGTACACATATGATAGAAACATTATTAACTCAATTTATTACACCAAATGATATTGCTGAAATCGGTATGCATTTATAAACTTCTTTGAAAAGTATATGAAAGAAATAATTTTAGTTTTCCTTAGCAATTATTTTAAATAGATTAGATAATATATTTAACGTAACCGTCTTATAATTTAGGTTTCTTCCGGTGCAAAAAAATTAGTAGAATAATATTCAGAGAACTTTTTGAAATTTATTACAGAAATATGAAGATTCTATATTGACACATTCAGAGTTTGTTTTCATGAGATATGGAAAAGAGAAATAAGTTTTTTTTATCATCAATGATATTCGATCTTCATTCATGACAAACATTGGTACAAATCAATATTTTACATACTAATTCTCAAAATATCGTGTCGAACTATTAAATTTATTTTATAAAAGAAATGAAATAATCATTTACAATAAGAATTTTTCTACTTATTGCATTTTATTGACATTTTCATATAAAAAAAATGAATTCTTTTATTTTTAGTTAGCGAATGGACTGATATTCCAACATCAAAATTATCTCAAACAGAAAATGATCGTTTATTAACATTAAGTAAACATTTACATGAAAAAATCGTCGGACAAGATGATGCTGTTGATGTTGTTGTTGAAGCTATTATAAAAAGTCGAGCTGGACTTTCACAAGAAAATCAATTACCCGATTTATTTTTATTTTTAGGTAAATAAACAAAATTTAAACTATTATTATAATTGATTTATTTATATAGGTCCAATTGGTGTTGGTAAAAAAGAATTAGCTAAAACATTAGCATTAGAATTATTTGATTCAATAGAATCAATGATTTATTTTGATATGAGCAAATATAGTAATCCTCATTCAGTTGCTCAATTAATTGGTTTACCACCTGGTAAAAATAATTTTTCAATCTTTTATTTAATAATAATTATTGCTGTATTTGTTAGAATATGCTGCTTTTGAACAAAGTAGTCAATTAATAAATGCTGTTCAACAACGACCATATGTTGTTATTTTATTTGATGGAATCGAAAAAGTTCATCCACAATTTTGGTATACACTATTGCAAGTTTTAGACGATAAACGTCTTACAGTAAATTTATTTTGATGAATTAAAAGAAATTTTATAAATTAATTTTTTAGGATGAGAAAGGTCAAACTATGGATTTTAAAAATACAATTATTATTTTCACATCAAATATTGGTGCACAATTTATTTTACAACAAAATCAAAATCTTTTATTAACAAGAGAAAATTCTGATAAAAAATTAGCTCAAGTTATAAAAGATAATGTTATGAAAGAAGTTTGTTTTTCTTTGAATAAAACAATTAAATTCTTTTTTTTATTTTTTATTTTTTTAAAGGTTTATTTACATTTTCCAAGAATATGAATTAAAATTAATTAAAGAATATTTTCAAGATCAAGGTATTACAATTAGTTTAACAGATAAAACAATTCAATCAATTATTAGAAAATCTTATAATTCAGGTATGTTTTATTTTAACTTGATTATTAAATATAAATTCATTTATATTTTTATTAAAATAGTTTATGGTGCTAGTTTATTAAACCAGTATCTTCAAGAATATATATTTAATGAATTGTCAAAATTATCAAGTCAAATGCAATCTTTATCACATAATCACATTAGAATTGATATAGATACTGATGAAAATTATCTATTTAATAGTCAATAACGAATACGATAATATTTATTCATTATAGGACATGATATCATAGTATTTATTTTCTGTTTTACACGTTTTTTCTTTTCTTCTTGTCTCGTACTTTTAGTGAATTATATATAGTTTGATTTATTTAAAGTGTGTCATCGCGCAATTGAAAAGAGAAGATTAACTTCTCTTTCATATGTATTATATTATACTATTGTAAATAGAAGAAGAAGTAAACTTCTTTTTCTATCTATTTTTCATTGTATAAATATTTTTTATTTATTTTTAAAAAATTAAATGTTTTTCTTGAATTATAACAATATGATAGTTAATTTTAGATTTAGCTAAAGAATTATTAAACAAGAGAAACAGTTATAAAATAGAAAAAAAAATGATTATTTGATTTCTTTTACTAACTAACAAATATATTAAACATTTAGTCTTTTCATTTCAGCATAATACAAATTTTTCTTCTACTAAATTTGCAAAAATAAATAGAATTTTATTTGACTAGATTAAACTTAATAAAATTATATATGATAATTATGTTAATGAAATATGGCATATCTTTCTTGTCAGAAACGAAATAAATAAAAAAAAATTTATATTAATAAGATGTGAAAAAAAGAAGAGAGACAAGTATACAATACTTAAAATGTCTTCAATATAAATGAATAATAACGAGAAAGAATTTTATTTTTTGACTGATTTGTGAGGTAGGAATTCTCACAGTAAATATTCCATTCTAACTTTAAGATTCAATGAGATCTATCTGAAATCAATTGTGAAAAGAATCTAAAAACACCATTGAATAATCTAGAATTTACTTATTATTAATATTGCATAATTTTTATTTGTAAAAATGATGATTATTCATATAAGAAAAAAAAAATATCACTATTATTCAATAAAAAAAAATTTAATAAAGATGAAAGAAAAAAAGATTCTCAATGATATGATGAATTTTTAATATTATTAACATATATATGAATTGAACTTTGAAAATGATTTTCATCATCATTATCGTGTTTCAATGTAATAGATGTATCTAAAAGAAAAATAAAGTAAAAGAAAAAAAAAATAGAAAAGAATTTAACTAACCATTATTATTAATTAATTTTTGTAAACCAGAAACTGATCGACGAACACGACAATTTCGACATAATGGATCCATAGTATTTTCTGAAGCAGAATTATCATATAATGATTGATCCTCATTTAAACTATCACACGATATACATGTTACAACTCTAGTATAAATAATTAAATAAATATAAAACAGCAAAAAAAAGGAAAATATTCCTTAACTTACCGTGGATGAATATTTGTTGCTTCATCAACATTCATCGAAAAACTATCATCATCAATTTGAATCTTTGGTAGATTCAAATGCGTATTAATTCCATTTTGACATGGTTGTATTACATTCAATATTGGCTATTTTTAAATATAAATAAATAATTTATATAGTTTTAAACTTTTTATTTACTATTTCATTATGATCGTTTACAGATTGTATTTGATTTATTGATATTCCTGGCCATCTAATCTCCCTATATATATTAGAAATTCTAGATATTAATAATGATTAGAAAATAGCAAACCTAAACAGAGCTCTTCGATAGATAAATTCTACCATTGAATTTGAATTTTTATAAATCGTTTCATCTAATTATTAACAATACAATCAAAAATGATAGAAAAGAATTACTTACAAATAAGATCACGTACACAAAGGAGTAATACATGATCATTTAACCATAGAACAATCTAATATTAATAAATTTTATAGAAAAGAAAAAAAAAGTCCCTTAGATATCTTTACTTTTTGAGCTTTAACAAACGTTTGTCCAGTATATTGTTTAAGAAAAGCATAAGCTGCTTCTCTTGCATTAAATTTTCCAATATTAAATTTCTCTATACGTCGATCACGCGATTGATGAAACCAAAATCGACGACTAAAATAACTCTTATTGTCTTAACATATAAAATGCATTAAATAATACCAACCGATCAACAATCTCAAGAACAATTTTTTCTATATATTTCAATGGCTCATATTCATCCATCTTATTGAAAAATGTTCTCTGTGTTTTTTTTCATTTGATATATGATCAAATGTTATGCTTATCATTATGTATGTACGTGACAGAATGTAGATTATTCTTTACTTATCATCAGACATGTATATGTAAACGAATATGTTTAAATTATATAATAACAATTTCTAACTAGAAAGAAAAAAATATTGATTATAATATTATTTTTGTTTTACTTATAATGATTCATAGTTATTCGATCAAAAGAATTGCGTATTTGGAAAAAAAGAAATTTACGCAGGTGACAATATTTATCTTATCATTTTTTATTTTTTGTTGACAAGAGATTTTCTTGGTTAAATAAAATAGGTCGTTTTTGTTTTGTTTCAAAAATCAAGGCCAAATAAAAAAACCAAAATTCCGCATTTAATAAACTTTAAATTAGCTTTTTTTATAAGGAAAATTTTATCAAGATAAATAGTCGATGATATTTGTTTATGTTGTTGGTTTTTTTTCCATAATGAAGAGAAAAGATACACAGATTCGGAAAGAGAGAGAGAGATAGAAACAAAGTGAAATTTCGTTAATAAACTGTCACTGTTTTAATGCAGCTAAGACATATAAAGAAAAAAAAAAGTTGAAGAAGAAGAAGAAGAAGAAATAAGAACAATAAAGAAGAAAAAAAAACGAGGAATCATACTCGGAAATAGTCGAGCAATCATTTTATATATATATATATATAGATTTATAAATATTGTTCCTCTCGATTATTGACAAAATGAATAAATATATATATATATATATCATTCATGATTTGCTGCTTTTCTTTTTTGTGCACATGCTTGACCATATGCATGTCGCCATTGATTTGCCAATAATTGATATAAAATATCTAAACTTTCAAGTTCTGTTCGAAATTCACGTACATCTATTTGACTAGATGTTGTTAATGATGATGATATTGTTCCACTAGAATTAATATTTACATTTGAACAATCTGAAGATATTATATTTGATGTTATTAAAAATAATATAAAATGAAGAAATAAACTATTTAAATGTGGATGTAATTGTAATTCTATTAATTGACCATAATGACCAGCATATAAATGTGCTATGGTATGAAATAATAGACGAACCATTTTTCGTACAAGTAAATCAAAATATAAAGGAAATTGTTGATCTTTAAAAATAAGTATATATATATATTTATTTATTTATTTTAAATTTCGATTTTTTTATTTTTACCAAGTCTTGTAGGAAATATAGTTTCATCTGATAATGTTTTTTGAATAAACATCATTGAAAGATCAATATATTGTGATGCAGAATATTTCACTTTTTTATTTCGTTCATCAATCCATGAATATACACTAAAATATTAGAAAAATATATTTTTTTTTTGTTAATAATAATAATAAACCTGTTCTGTGGACCGGTCATCTCTGAACATGTTGTTTTTGTACAATATTCACATATAACATTATATAAAGCATTAACATGATTAAAAAAAGCAACAACTAAAAATAAAAATATAAAATTTCATTTATATATATATATATATAAAATAACGAACTATTATTTGCAATCCATTCATTTTTATCAACACCATTTGGTTGTCGAATTAATTCATGTATATTACATGAAGCAAGTGATCGAGTAAATATAGCATATTCAGGTTGTAAATAAGGTGGATTATTATTAATTGATGAATTTAATGAATGTGACTGTTTTATAAGTGGTAATTGATGAGATGATATATTATGAATATCAATTGTATTTATTAAATTATGAGGTGAAATATCAGTCGATGGTGGTGGTGGTGGTGATGGATCTTTAATTGTTGAATTAGTTGGTTCATTTTTTCGACGTTGTTTCCTTGAATAAAAAGAAATATAAAACAATGTTTTTTTTTTTTTTTTTAAATAAAATTATTGAAAATATTTACGTAAAAATGAAGCCTAAATGAAGAGAAAGAGCACGCATTGATTATTTCATATATATATATATTTAAAAAAAAACGAGTGTATAAACGAGTCACGGACCAATGCTCTATCCGCTTCATTCATTTCCTTCTTTCTTTTTTTTTTTGTTGTATATATACATTTTACATTAATCCAATATCAATAAGATAAGATTTTTGTATTTCATTTTTTTTAAAGACAAAAAAAAAATATAAACTCACATATGACGAAATTTTGATAATTTATTGAATGGTCCTACACAGATTGTATGCATAATACCTCGAGTTCTATTTAGAAATGCTTGTCGATCAATAATAACCATTTCTCTTTTTTTGGTCTTTTTATGTATTGATAAAACGTAAAAATGTATAAAGAAAATAAAAATCGTTACGCATGAATAAATTTTTTTTTTCCTTTATCTTTTTTCTCATAAATAATGATTGATAATTGACAAGGTCTTTCTTAGTCATATTAATACTAATTTATGAATAGCATACCTCCATACAGATAAAAATACATCAAATAAACTTGATGTTGGACTATTATTCCATATCGAATCATCAGAATCTGAAACACTTGTTTTCGAACGTAAACGCATTGTTATTGTTTTCTATTTTTTGATAATATTATAAATTCTTTTCTCTCTCTCTTCTTTATATTTTCTGCCATGTCAACATTAGAGGTAAAAAAAATATGACGTGATTTCATGACTCATTATAAGTAAACATTAAATCGCGCAAGACTATTGTAATATCGAGGAAATATAATTCTTACCTTAATAAACTATGCATTATTTAATATTTCATAATAATAAAAACAAAGGAAATTTTTGTTTTATCTTTTATATATTGAATTGAAATATATATAAATACTTATCATCTTTCCCTATTGAGTAATGTATGTTATAACATACCACGTATACCATAGACATCTCGCAAAAAAAATATATAGGAAAAGATTTTTTTATATGAATGTATATGTCTTTTTTTCGTTTCTTTTCATTCTCCTTTATGATATATTCATTCATTTGACTCATAATGTTTGAAAAAAAATACATCAATATACATATTTATAATCGATAAATGATAGAAAAATGAAATCAATTTGTTCATATGATGTAAGAAATATTCTTTTTATAAAATTAATTATATAATTCTTATTATATGATAGAGTTTTTTTTCTTAAATAATAAATCAAATAATTTTATATTTAATCTTTTATCTATAACATTTCTATAGGTAATAATAACAAAACTCAAGAGAATAAAAAATAAAACAAAATATTTGTCAATAATATATGATCATCGATTGAATTAAGAATGACATACCACAGTGGAAAGACGAACATAGTAGATGAAGATATGACGTTAGTTCGTCTCCAGATGGTTCTTTTTGCTTCTCTTTTCTCGTCTTCCTTAAAGCTTCCGTTTTTTTTTTATGATGCCATTATTTTGCCAGTATTGCTGTTTTCTCTCTCTCTCGTTCTGTTTCTCATTGCTATACAGATCCTTGTCGGTCGATCGACAACATATTTCATATTTGCAACAGGTATAAAATAAGAGCAAAAAAAAAAGAAATAAACGAGATCCGTTTGCTTCCATTAAGATTTGACAAACGAATAACGATTAAACAACATATAAAGCATGTTATGAAGGTCAATCGATCTGTTCGTTTGTCGTCCACTATTCTGTTGCCGTAATCTCTCTAGATAGCTTAGTCGTCTGCTCTTCTTTTGTGGACATACTAAATACACAAAGGGATTGAGCAACAACTAACATGACTCTTTATTTCTTTTTCTTGCCTAATAACATTTTTATTATGAAAAAAATAAAAGAATTTATATTCTTTTCCATTTATATCAATATTAGATTATAAGACAAAAAAAAAAATATATATATAATTGATTATATATTTATCTATAAATTAATATAATTCAAGAGAATAAATATTTTTTTCTTGTTGAAATAATTTATAATTGATATTATATAATATGGAAAGAAAAGATTGGGATGTTTTTTTTTTTATTTTCATCGAATTTAAAAACTTACGTATTAGATGATGCAGAAGTGAATATGAATGATAAGCTAAGAATACCCATGATCTAGTAGAATATTGTCATCAGTATGTTCTTATTGCTCTGTCGTTTGTTTCTTCGTATATATTCTCCTTTTTTTACCTCGCACACGCTTCTCTTTAAGTGAGAAAAAGAACGAGAGGAAATAATGACGTTACAACAACGGAGAGAAAAAAAAAAAAAGAGAATCAATCAAAACAAATATAACACGATCACGCCACTATTCCCTCGATGGTGACACATTGATCCGTACCAGTCGGATTTATTCGAATATCTCTATTCAAATTGTCATATTCATAACCAATATTTCTTTTCTTTTCTTTTTATTGAACAATAATCAAAATATGACTTTGATTTCTTTTCTTTTTTTTCTTTCAATTTAAAATATATTTCTTAAGTTTTGTGTTTTTTTAATTATATAAGAATAATTAATCGAAAAGATAATAAACTAAATTAAAAAAGAAGAGAAAAACGAATAATGACCTTCTTAGAAAAAGACAGATAGACACGCCTTATGAAAACAAACAGAGAATAAACAAGGTTATCAAAGGAGAAGAAAAAAAAAAAGAAACAAAATTAGCTCGATCAATCAATGAACAGCAAGAACTCGATGACAACGAGAAAAAACAAATATCACACATATCTCATCTTCAGTAAATATATGAGAAGGTCATATATATCCTAAATGATCATCTTCTATCACTAGAATATATCATACTATCAATATATCTTCATCATTTATATATTTACATTAAACAAATAAAAGAAATTTCTTTTTTTTTTATGTTAAATAAAACTATAAAATTGACATGATGAAAATAAAACTATTTATAACATAAAATTGAATTCTTTCAAATAAAGAAACTATTCAAATCAATTCGACCTCGATTTTTTTTGTTTTATATTGCATATTATTTTAGTCTATTATAACCACTTAAAAACCAAAGACATATTATAAAAACTTCATTTGAAAATTATATCTTACAGCTAAATTCTTAGTATTATTAAAAGAAATAAATTTTTGTTTTTCTATCTTACCCAGTTAACCAATCAGTTAAATACTCCAGTTTGATAATATTAATTATTGATTGATGAATAAATAGTTGTTCAATAAATGAAATAATTATAATATTATTCGACAAAACAGTCGAACAAAACATTCGAATTCAAAAATTGCACAAAAGTAAAACGAAAATGTCAATATGACATTCAAAATAAATTAATAATCATGAATAAAAAACTGACTAAGAATCATTCAATTTTTAAATCAATAATAATCATCTGAAAGAGAAAAAAAAATAACAAAACATTTTTATTTTTGTTCTTCTTAGTTTAATAAATTTTATTTTATACAATACAAAGCGAAAAAAAAACATATATATTAATCATCATCATCTTGTCCTGCTTCATTTAATTTTGATGTTGTTGCAACAACTTCAGCTAATGATGTTTGAGATTGTTGTTGTTCATTTATTAAACGTTCACGAGTTAATTCAGCAATAGCTCGTGTTGTACGTTTTTCTAAACGTTTTAATTTTTTTTCTACATCACGTTTTAAATCCCAATCAGGTTTTCTTGGTGCTAATGATAATAAATCAACATCTTCTGTTACATCATTAATTGAATTTTCATTTTCATTGGATTTTTTCTTTATTTGTTCTTCAATCTAAATGAATTATAAATTTAATAATAATAATAAAACAAAAATTTTTTTTTTTCTTTTAAATTACCATTGATTTAACATCAACTAATTTTGGTTTAGGTAATATAATAGCACCTGATAATTGTCCAGAATCATTTGGTTTATAATTACGAAATATTGGTTTAGGAAATTCAATAGATTCTTCATTATTATTATTATTATCATCTGTTTCATGTTCATCATCTTCATATTCTTTTCGTTTAGCTAGATGATTTTGTTTCGTAGTTTTCCATTGTGCAAGACGTTCTTTACGTTTACGAGCTTCTTCTTCTAATTCACTTAATGTCATTATTAATCAAATATCTTTTTTTTTTTTGAAATAAATCAATATATAAGAAAATAATAAAACAATAGAAATAAATAAACAACAGCTGGTCTTTTTTTTTTTTGAAATAAAATTATTTATATTTATTATTTAATAAAAAAATTAATTTTTCAATAAATTTTAATGAAAAAAACAAAACTAATTTATTTTATTTATTTAAAATAATATAAAATTCAAGTGACATCATCAAATAATTATAGATGTCGTTTATATTCATGATGAATTCTTTGTAGGAGGTTGTTCTTAAGAATAATGTTTAAATCAATGGTAGATTATTAAAATCATTTTTTTCATTAACAAAAAGAAAAACGAAATATATTAAATGACTGAAGATACAGGAAAAAGTACGAGTGGTGGTACTGAAGTACCTGATGTAAGTCCAGGTGCAGGTTTTCAAGTATTTGTTGATATGGCAAATTTACATAATAAATTAAAATTACTTAATTATGATGATGAATATGTTATGAAATGGAGAATGAAACCAATATCACGTATTCATTTTGCTGTACCAACAAATGCAGGTGATCAATTACATGCATTTATTGCATTATCAGCATGGCTTTTTCAAAAAGGTGGAATTAGATTTGATAAACCAAGCGAAGTTTGAAGATATTTATTTATTAGCTAGAAAAAAAAATTTTTTCTTTGTATTAAAATAGGATGATGATCAAAGTGTTCTTCTTCAGAATATTCTTGTACAATTTAAAAAACAAGTAAGATTATTATATATAATAGCCGCATTTTCATTCACTTAATCTTTTAACACCAGTATTCATAAATATACGAACTGAGCTTATGCTTAGCTTGTATTTGTCTTAATTATGACTTACTATGTTGTAATATTGAAGCAAAATATGTTTTGTATAAGAAGCGATAGAGATTAGATAAGTTTCTTTCACGAAAATCAAATATTTTTATTTCTAGGGTCATGATATATCAGTAAGTGCAAGTAAACTTCGATCAGGTTCTGGTGAATCTGTTATTTATATTCTTAATCGACTTGCTGATGATGCACTTAAAAAGAATAGTTTTACTTGGCAATCGTAAGTTAATATTCATCATTAAAAAAATTTTATATATAAAATGCTTTTAGACCTGAAAAACCAGATGAATTACCAGATGCTGATGATTCAGGTCCTAAAGATGATGATAATGAAATTGATGTTAATAAAATTGATGAAGAAATGTTTAATAGAGTATATAAAAAAAATCAAACTATTCTTTAAAATAATGATATAAATGGTTCGTTTTTTTTTTTATAAGGACACTGATGCTGATGAA
The DNA here is from genome assembly GCA_022393335.1 of Macrotrachela quadricornifera. Classification (NCBI taxonomy): domain Eukaryota; kingdom Metazoa; phylum Rotifera; class Eurotatoria; order Philodinida; family Philodinidae; genus Macrotrachela; species Macrotrachela quadricornifera. Next base: position 136,535 of record JAJEKB010020228.1, read on the forward strand.
TATGAAGAAGATGAAGCTGTACTTAATATGGAAGCTTTAACAAAATTAGGTTTAAAATCAAGTTCAGTAGGTGCTGCTGCAATAGCTGAACCAGAAATTCGTCCAGAATTAATTATGGAATCAACAACAGATGCAACAGAATGGAAATTAGAAGTTGAACGTATATTACCACAACTTAAAGTGACATTTAAAGCTGAAAATAAGGATTGGCGTGCACGACAAGAACAACGTTTAACATATAAAACACAAATAGCAACATCACTTAAAGATGCTGAACAAATGTTAACAAGATTTCATACAGATATTGCTAAATCATTAGAAAAAATTACAACACGTAATATTTTAAAAAAAACAAAACATTATTATTTTTATTTATTTAGGTGAACAATATATTAATTCTCAATTACATGATTATGTACAAGAATTTCATCGACAACAAGATACATTAGCACAAGCTAAACAACATTATCGTCATTGTTCAACAGGTATTACGGAAAAATCTCAACAATTAGCGGAAATTACAGGTGAATTATCACGAATTAAAGAAGAAATGGAAGAAACAGGACAAAATGTTACAGATGGAGGTTAGAATTTTGTTGTCTCTTTGTTTTCAATAAAATCTATATTAAAATTTATAGGTCCTCTGGTAAAAATAAAGAAAGCTATTGAAGAATTAAATCGTGATATTGTTCGTGTTGATGTTCGTATTGCTGTACTTGAACATACACTTATGCAATCAAAAGTACGTGAAAAAGAAGAAGCTAATGATGAAAAAGCTGATTATCTACTCAATGAACCAGACTTTGAATAATTGATTTTTTTTTGTTTTGTTTTTTTTCATTGTACTTTTATTGCAATAGATGTTTTCTAATGAAATTGCACTTCTCTTTAACATAATATAAATTGAGAAATATTCTCATATCTAAAGAATCTTTTTTTTTCTCTATTGTTGTTATTCAATTAAAATTAGTGAGATCTTCAATTTATTTATTTATTGATACTATATGTATTATATAGACTATAATGAACTATGAGTATCCTGACGAGTTCGTATGACCAGTTCATTCGGAAAGTTTCAAGTTTTTGGAGTGCTTCTATCTCTAGAAACGAGTATGAAACTTTTTTTTGGAGAAATTTTCAAGTAAACTCGAGACGAACCGTGGCATTGTAGGGTGATGAATATATTTTACTATACTGATGGTAACTTTTTGATCTTATTATATTACGAAAAACTTCAAGAAGTTCGAACGATCTAAAATATATAGTAAATATATAACACTGTATATTAACTACATAATAACTGACGAGTATAGCTAAGTTCGAAATTCAAAGCATTTATTTTACTTATACGATCGTATTAGTGATATTTATCTATTTTACGTATCTTATGGTGCCTGCGACTTAATAGATACTTGCTTTCAATCATTACCCGGGATGCAATTAAATGCTAGCTACAATAGATGTTTAAGTCTCAAGAACCGATCTGATCCTCTGGCTGTCTACTGTGATCTCTAAAATAATCAAATCTCAACTTTCTAGAATTTTTCCTTCCGTTGATTATCAACTCATAGTAATAATAAATGACATCGAACAATTCCTAATTAACTGGTGGTAAAAGACTTGATCGAAGTATGAGAAATTTAATATTTATATTCTATATAGAAAATAAAAGAAATTAGTTTCCGATCCAGGTCTTGATATTCGATTCTTTCAAGATGCTTATCTTAATTTTTCGAAAATTTTTCTATTCAATCAATAGTTTTACCTGTTGATTTACATACTGTCTTAAGTGATATTATAAACTTTTCGATTAGAAATAATTTAATTTTATATTTTTCAATAGGATTGATAAATATTATTTGAAATCTAACGAAATTTTTTTTTGTTTTAATCGAATAAAAGAATATTTTAGGTATTCGAATGCACGTGCTATATAAAGAAAAATAAAAAAATCTTTTTTTTTTTCTTACGTAAATAGATATATCATGCACTTCAACGTTTTCAGAATAGTGAAAGTGAAGTTTATTGTGGATTATTAGAAATTATTAGCATCGGAAGTTTTTTATAAGACAAATATAGCAGTTGAGATTTTTTTATTAATTTATTTTTCTAGGATACTGGTAAGAGCGGACAAAGAAACCTAGAGATTTCTTTCCTTTTCTCGCACATGCTACATATAACGTGAAAAAGAACGAAAAAATAACTTGAACGATTTTCAATTGGTTACAAAAAATAATTCATTATATGGTGATACAAAGAAGACAACGATCGATAATCGATAGAAGATAATGAAAGGGTCATCAAGTACATTTATTAGGCATTAACTGTCCACGAAACATGAGCATGTCGAAAAATTTCCTAAAAAAACTAAATCATACTGAGTGTATTAATCAATTTGTATTATGAAAAAAAGAGAAAAAGAAAAAGATACTATAACAACATCACAAGCTTTGCAAATAGCTGACCAAATTAAAAAGTTAATTTATTTTAATAATACTATTTAATTTTGAGATTTGGAAGTGTTTTTCCAGATGGTAAAATAACAACATTTAGACGTAATGATTGACCTTTGTTAAAAGAAATTGTCAATCGACAAGTAGAAATAATTAAAGTAAAAATTTCGACAAAATAGGAAAAAAACTTAACCTCGTGAGTTTTCTATTCTTTTTTTTCTAGTGTACTGGACTTCATCCAACAGCTAAACAAATTGAAGTGTTTGCATGTCATTCAGATAAATAAATTTTATTTAAAAAAAAATCTCTTATATATTTTAGGATATATTTGTAGTTCTACCACAATTAGATAATAGTTTATTTTTCTATATGTTATGTTGATGATGTTAAATTTCTTGAATTTTTTTTTTGAGAATAAAGTTAAGAGGTTATATTTACAGTTTGTAACCAGTTAAAGTTGTTAATAAATGATATTTTGTCTTTCAAATCGAAATATACTATTTTGAGAACAATAATATAAAATTCCATGCACAATATTTTTGAAATGCAAACAGTACATAGCTTATGATATCTATAAAACGAAAATTGTGTGAAGTATGCACAGATAATAATCCTAATACAACAGCAGCTGTTACTATTTTAATAAAATTTAGAGAAAGAACGTCTTCAAGATTTTACAAAAAGATACAAAAATATATTTACAATCATATTTGATGTTGATAAAAAATATCCGTATAGATATGTCTAACGAATAAATAAGACAACAAGCATGAACATATTACATGACCTCAACTGCTGTATATTTCTCTCTCGCTTTTTCTAAGAAGAGAAAGAAAAAGAAGAGTATTATTCTGTTTCTGGAAAAATAATATCGTCCAGCAGACAGGAACAGTACAATCATTTTTTAAAATATAATATACCGATATTCTACTCTTATTAATTGCAATAGAGAATAAATGTCAATATCAACGTTTGAAACAAATCTTCCTAATGAAATTATTCTTAAAATATGTCATTATTTATCATGGTTAGATATTGTGTACGCATTTTACAATCTTAATACACGTATTAATCGAACTATTAGTGAATATTTTAAACATGTATCAATTGGAAATGACTGCTGTTTAAAAGCATTTCAATATGGTTGTTCTGTTCTTCTTCATCATCGACCGACATTATTGTTATTCATACGAACTTTGACAATTAATAATCGAGGTTCACCATTAGCAGCTAAATATTTTCTTTCATATATTCCAATACAGGATATGATTTTTCTCGAAAAATTAGTATTGGTCAAATTTACTGGTGAAGAAATACTTTCTTATTTTGACGTTATCGAAACAGGCAATCAAAATGCATTCCAATATCTTGTCACACTTCATATTTGTGATATACCTTATTTTAATTTACCGCCATGTAGTACGCACGGAATTCAGAAGGGACAAGAAGAATATGAGTCAATTATAATTAATCGCGTGCTCTCAGCAAATAAACAACGACTAAAATCTATTATGGTCAATAATGATGATGAATTTATGTAAGTAATTCATCTTGCTCTATGCGGATTAACGTATCGAAATTGTATTTGAACTTTTTCCAATATATTACCAATTTCTTTGGTTAATCTAGACTAATCTATAACATGATGTTCAATATGCATGCCAATATTAAAATATCCATTTAATGATGTTACAGGTTAATTTAAAATATAAAGTTGAATAAAAATAGATAATTTATTAGTATCAATCAGCTATAGGATTGCATATTATTTAATACATCAGTATTTTTTTTTGATAATTTTTGTAATATTTTAATTCATTTTATTTCAACATATAAAAAGTTCCGATTTGTCACAATACATGTGAGAATCAGCTGCGTAGACGATCATGATCTTGTTTACTGGAAGCGAGCATCAAACATATGATCATAGTTAGATATTTTACTGTTTTTATATGAATTATCTTATAAATGTTAGAATCAGTCAGACTGGAATAATAGACATTATAGAATTAAGATTAAAAATATTTTATGTATACGTGATTATACGTGGTCAGATATCGTGTAATCAACAACAACTCTACACCGTATATTATTAAAAATAGTAATAAAAATATCTGAATTAATTGATACAAATAAAAAAACATTTCATCACTTTTTTACATGTAACTTATTATAATTTTGTGTAACAATAAAAAAAACGGATCTGGCTCATTTTAACTATATCTTTCATTATATTTGATATCGCTTGAAAATAAAGAATACCATATTACAACACTAAGAATCCAATTGGTGTTAGAAAGACCGTTTCATTATTTTTTTTTTATAGGACGACCAATTTCAGCGCAATTCAAAGACCATGTATAAACATACATACGTTATCGATTATGTTAAGAAATGGCGATGAACTTATATTACTTCTCACAATCGTTCCCAATATTCGTTGTCTTCATGTGACTCTAAGACATGAATCAACATTTGAATCATCATTATGGTCATCGATTATTTTACCAGATCTTATTGAACTTCGTCTCTGGGTATATTCGCAGCCTGATTGGTCATTAGAAGATTTAATGATCTTGTTGCGTACTATGCCTTCTCTTCAAAGACTTCTATTAAGTCTTGCTACGGTTGATGCACGTCTTCTGGATGGACAACATGTTCGAAAAGCTATATCTACTGCTAAAATCTTGCATTTGAATGATTTTAAATATGCAGTTAACTATGGAGGATCACGACTCGAACATAATTTGATCACAAATATACCTGAAACATGGTTGCCACAGCGTATTGCTGTCACATTCAATGCAAAAACAAATCAGATTCTATTACATACTATTCCATTTATATTTCGTCGATTTTGGGTACCATATTCTTTTAATACAACTGAAACATCAATATTAAAACAAAAAACAATTTCGTATTATGGCGAAAGTACACATATTAGTTATTGTAATGCAAACATACCTTGGAATCTTCGAGATTTGTGTACCATTATGGAAAGAACTTCTCATATAGAGCATCTTACATTATATTTACCAAATAGCATTTCAAAAATTATTTTTGGTAAGTATGTAAAAAAATATTCAGGACGAGTAAATGCTTATCCAAATATAATATTGCATTTGATCAGAAGATGAGTTATTACATATATCTGTATGTATATAGGCTAGAGAATAATTGATCATGTATATAAAACAAAAAATTTTTGAATATATTTTACAATCGGAGCCTGAATTTATCGAAACAATGCCAATTCAACAACAATTCCATGTTACTTCATTATGTTTCTTTGGTGATAATTGTAATGGTATAGATGTACACCTGTTTCAATCATTAGTCACATTTGGACCGTATATTCGAGAGCTACATATCGATTTCAATTGTCTCTTAAATTTTATAAATGATTTTAACAATAATACACAATTAAAAAATTTATTGTTGCATAGAAACCTTGTTTATGTCGACATCGATACAATTTATGCAGACAAAATTAATTCAGGAGCATTTTGTCGTGTTATTACTTTTCTATGCGACAGTAGTAGTGTGCGTCATATTACACTCGTCTTAATGTGGGATTTCGAAATATTTAGATCTTTTGATGACATGAAAATATTGATGGAGATTTTATTCTCATTCAAACAATGTACATCACTGATATCAATTGTTATTTATAATTGCTTGTTCTCAAATAAATATAATGACAAGAGCCAAACAATATCTATCAAAGATTATCTTCGTGAATGGCTTAATGACAACACTCATCTAACATGTGAAAAACAGTTTGACATTGAATGTGATAGAAACAATAAAACGTTGAAAATCTGGTTAAAATAATTATTAATAATATTCATTAGATATCATTTGTTCATCAAAAAAAACAAATAAAGTGTTAAAGTCATCTTTAAATGCTAAATGAATTATATTTGTTATAACAAAATGATATTACAATATATATCTAAATTATCGAATGTTACTTCAACAAGAACTTATCTCTTCAATTATTTATCCTTTTGTTTGTATATATGTATTTACTTGTTATTGTGTCATCGTCTATGCGAAAAAAAAGAATAGCTTATTTACTTCAATGAATTAATGATAAAATTAGATGTTTCAATTCTTTTTTTATTCTATCTTAATTTGATGAAAATAAAAAAAATTCAACATCTTCTTTTTTTTTATTTCAAATATGTTAGAAGATCATTAAATCGAGCTCGACTATATTGAGCAAAATGTTGTAATCTCGAACGAGTCATTTCTTTTGTTTGATCATTAAATGCAAAAGAAAAGTCAATACTGAAATTATCAATTATTTGAGCAGTACCATCAATAGCATCCAATAAAGAATTATTAAATAGTATGATTACTGTACGTATAATTGGTTTTTGTTTATCACGTTCCAATTTATTACATGATTGCACTAATTTGTCTAAAGAAAGATGTGATTTTCTCGGCATTGGTAAGTCATCAGTAATAATTTTGCTGACCGCTGGTGGATTAATTTTTTTGAGTTAATCATTGTTGATTGAAAAATCTATTATTAATAATAATCTTTTAGATCCATATATCCACCCTTAATTGTCTTGATTATTTAAAAGGTCTTTTAGAAGAAAAAAATCATCTTTATAATTCTTATTTCAATTATCAGTTCGGTGGAAGTTTAGACAACTAGTTGTTGTGTAAAATTTTCCATCGGCAATTGGATTGCCATGAGCTGTATCAACCAAAAGATATTGATTGACATAAAAATGAACTGATGGTTCTATGTTAATAATATTTAAGAATTTATAGATGAATAATTCTTCTACATCACGTCGTTTTGATGATGATACTGCTGTAGGTTGAAGAACAAACTGATCGTCTGGTTTTACATAGAATTTCTAAAAATTTAAAACAGCAAAAAAAGTATAAATACAAATCAACTGTAATGTTTGGAACATTAATCTAGATTAGGAGTGTTTCTTTATTTTTATGTTTTAACATAATAAAGAATTCTTTCTTTTTCATAAGATAAAGATGAATATAATCTTTACTTGCAAAAATAAAGGTAAAATAAGAAATAAAGAAAGATTTTCTTCACTCACCGGTAAGTTGATAAATAGTTGTTATAACAACAGGACACATTGATCGCGATTCTTGCTTATCATCAATGACATCACAGTGTAAAAAAATACTAGCAAATGATGGTGAGACATAAATGATTTATGGAAAAGATCGTGTATTCAAAATTTGTTTAGTCACTGACTTCTTAATTTTCATCAAGCTATTCGAAGAGGATCAAGTTTTCAGTTTTTAAGGAAAAATACTTTTCTTTATTCTTTATTTTATCGTTATTAAATAAAGATAAAGATTTTCATTAACTTCATTTTGTAAATATAAAGATCATCTTTACCTTTATTTTTATAAAGTAAAGATAAAGTGGCACTCGTAGTCTAGATGAGAAAATCATTTATTATTTAATGAACCACATTATTTGCACTTACATTAGTAATTGACCCAGTTTCATTATCACTTACTATCACGACATGGCCACCTTGTTTACCCTCTTTTGGCTTTTGTTCGATAATAATAGTTGAATTAATAAATAATTTAGTAAAATAGTCTCTAGATAAACTTTCCATAAATGTATTTATCTTTTGATTATCATCGAATTTCTTTATTATACTAGAAGCCATTTTAGAATTTTTATTAATAAATGATTTCAAAATAAAAATAAAGAAGTTCAATTAAATATGTCTGGATCAATCTGTTGTCCTCCAGTTTGGGTACTTCATATCTATTTCTATTTTAACGATTGGTTATTTTGTTCAACTTATATATAATAAATATAGAAAGAAAGAAGTTTTGTATTTGGACGAACATATCCTTGCATATCATTAAACAATATCTCTGTAAATATCTCTTAAGATCAAACAATTTTTTCCATTAAAATTTATATTATATACTGACACATAACTATAAGATAATCTTTTTTTTTCATTAAAGTGATTGTTTTCTACTTGGTTTTTCTTTAGAACAATTTTAATGTATATATTTCTTGTAGTATAAAGATCCTTATTTATTTATTAAACTCAAAGTAAAATACAAATATTATATTTCAATTTTCAACAAGTATTTCCACAATAAGAAAAAACCAATGATAACAATAGATAAAAGTGACATAATATGACAAAATTACCCATTCAATATAAAGAAAGACTATATTGAATGCAATAATGATCTTAAAATCAACAATAAATAGATTTATTAAATCGTCTGATATTGGTGGTATTTCTTTTCTTGTCATTGAATTAATATCAACATTCTAATTCAATCTTTCTTAGTTGTTCATTTAGATTGAAGAATTCATTTGGAAATTTAAATTAAGGGAAATTTACTCTTCATTTCATCTCACACAAGTAACAAGAACAGGTCAATTTCAATAAGTACTTCCTGATAATGATACTGAAATTCGACGTAAATATTAATAATTATAAATTCAAACTCAAGAAAAAAACAATCTATATTATAATTTACAAAGTTTTACGAACTTTTCTTTTATATATAGAATTCCTCAAGAAGCATATCAGTGGATTGTATTATATTATATTTATTATTACATTGCATCTATAATCTATATCTATAATGTATCTATAATCTTCTATATTATCTGTTATCTAGAAGGCACTTATATTATCATTCGTGTAAGGTCTCCTAGCTTCTGTAGAAAAAAATTTTCGAAATAAATGAATGAATTTGAATATTCAGTGGCGTAATTTAAGGTTTATCATTCATTACTCGATGATTTACTATTGTGTATGTACATTTTTTGTGGTACAGGCTTTTTATCCTTTCTTAGATTTTTTTGTGGTGCACGTTCTTAATTCTTTCTTGCATATGCATGCATTCTTCTGAATATACATGCTGAAACTCGCCATTCTTTATGTATATGCCTTATCGCATTTAATTAGTCTATTTGTCGAAGTTAGAATGCTGATAAATATATTTATATATGAGTTATATTTCATCTTATTATTTTTTCTAGCGTCTAGCGGTACTATATTTATAGAATTGTTGTTTGTATTATTATATTATTAAGTTAAACATCGTGATATGATTAAATATTGAAGAAAGTCGGCTCTAGTATTGTCTGGCTAAAAACTATTGTATAAGGTAAATGAAATTGCGAATATCTTCTTTTTCATCAATTTTCGAGTCCTCTGTAGCATTAGCAAATTTATTATCTATATCTATAAACGAATTAGCTTTTAGACCTTTTCCAAAAATGACCGAGAAACAGCAACAGCGTAAAGAATATATGAAATCATATCGAGAAAGGAGTGGTAACAAAATTAAAGTACAAAAGCGCGAATATTATTTAGAAAAACTGGCTACAATATTAGATGGAGTCAATAGCCGACGTTTTAGAACTTTAAACAAACATTTTAAATCGGGCACTGTCGGATCTCCAAATTTTGTTCAACCAGTTACGCATTATCTTGGCTTTTTGAATGTTCAATATCAGTGTTGCGAAGCAGTTCATTTTAAGGGTGAGCCTAGGAGTATGTGTTGCCATAACGGTAAATTGTCTCATCGTTTTCTTAGAAATGATTCTAGCCCTTTCCCGTTCGTGTTAAAAGAACTTTTTGAGGGCAGTAATGCAAAATGTAGAAACTTTCGTGAATTTATTCGTCAATACAATAATGCAAACGCTTTCGCATCAATAGATGCTAAGATTGAAGAAATTCCGGGCAGTGGACCGTATTGTTTCAAAATATACCACCGTACCTCAGAAAATATTCAAATTGATACTACTCTACATTCAAATTCTGTTCAACGACTTACTCATCTACCATCTTATGCAGAATTATATGTTTACGATGCAGACACTTCTGTGGAAATTCGAATGGCAAATTCCGAGAACGCTCAATGTCTTCTTGATAATATGATTACCATAAATACGGTCTTAAATGAAGTGTTTCTCTACGCTAGCTGTTATCGTAAGCTGAGGGAAATTTATAACAAAGAAGTTTATAATGCAAGAATTATCAATTCGCCTATGAAAAAAGTATCATTGATATTCACTCGGAATCTGCATAATGACCATCGGGTCTATAATCACCTCGAACTTTAGAAGATGTTGCCGTCATATATGTAGGTGACCGTGATGGTAATATCCTAGCTGAACTTGACTTTGCAGTTCAGCCAAATGATTCAAATACACTAAAAAGAGTTAACATGCTTTCAAAGCATCTTGATCCTATGATTTTTCCACTATTTTTCCCAAATGGTGACTTTGGATGGACAACAAATATGGATTACGCCACTAATGCGCACTATCGCATAACTATACTTCAATTTTACTCGAATAAAATTGCAATTCATCGAAATCGGTTTAATCGTATGTTTTACGGTGGCAAACTATTTCAACAGTACTTAGTTTATGCAGCTCAACTTTTGTCTTGTCGGATAGCAATGAAAAATTATGGTAACAGGAATGTAAACATCACCATAACAATAAATGTGAAAGATGTGAATTAATGAACGAAACCTTTAGTGCAATTGAACTATGCATTAGTAAAATAAGTGATTCGGCATTACGTGAACGTCTATCTCATCGATTAAAGCATCATGTTCGAATAACAGGAGAATAGAAAGCTCATCAACTTCGGCTCATACATCAGGATCATGTTAGAACGGAGCTTTTATAACAATTGGATGAAGAAACTGTGTTTTTGTATATCGATTGGGCCATGAAATGGTTACCGGTGCGCTATAGAGAAGTTCAAAGGAACTTTTTCGCTAAACGAGGTTTATCATGGCATGTACCATATGTTATTCGTAAAGCTCCAATCGACCAATCGTTACAATCTTCAGTGTCACCTAGTCAATTGCCCAGCTTTTCACAATTGACTACTAGTCAGAAATCGAATGTCTCAAAATCGGAGCAGTTGAGTTCTTCTCCTGCCTCATTCCCTGCAGTTCAGACTCTATATCAACATAAAACATTTGTTCATGTATTCGACCAGTGCATTCAAAATGGAAAAACTGGTATCAAATATGCTCATATAAGAGCAGACAATGCAGGATGTTATCAAGGTGATGAGATGTTATTATCAACCTCAACGTTATATAAAGCAACTGGCATTTGGATAAAAAGTATGGATTTCTGTGACCCACAGGAAGGAAGGGCTCCTTGTGACCGTATGGCCGCAGTGATCAAATGCCTAATTCGCTGTTTTGTTAATCAGAAAAATAATTGCACGACTGCTGTCGAGTTTCGTAAAGCTGCATCTTCTACTAAAGGATTGGAAATCCATGCATGCACAATTGATGTTCAGAATGTCGAAAAAATAGAATGGCCTGGAATTAGCAGTTTTCATAATATCCAATATATAAGTGACGAAGTTCGTGTCTGGCGATCGTGGAAAATTGGAGAAGGAAAAACATTCATGTGGTCAAAGATTCCTGCACTGAAATCTATTAATGTATTAAAGTCGATTTTTACTCCAAGTCAAAAATGTTTATGGATTTTGGAGTCGAAAACAAATGGTAGGTTAAATAGTTAATGAGCCGGATATGAGATCATCTTGCCCGATAACAATTTTTGTAGCCTGAGTTCATTCTATGTGAAAAGTAACAGTATGGATCAGCAGTACTCAAAGACACAGAAAATTTCTCAGCCTAATCGTGCTTCTGTAGAGAATTTATTCTAGGACAACTTCATTCTGCAATCTGATATCATCTTTCTCCTTGACTTTAGTAAACAAAGACAACAATTTACCTAAAGATGAAGAACGAGACTTTTCCAGTTCTGATGAAGATGAAGAAAACTCGGATTCGACACAAATGTTTTATTGTTCAAAAAACGAATGCATTAAGCAATTCCGAAAATATGAAAATTTGCTTAATCATATTGCATCCGGAAAATATCATCCAAGACTAGAACGAATGACACTTCTTGACCGAAGTAAATTATTATATAAAGAGACTCTCGAAGCTGTGCATGATCAGCCGTTATTATCACTACCGTTTCAATTTTATGTCGTGAAAAATGCGCCGCAAAAATCGTCAACACCGCAGTTAAAGCAAAATTGGGCAGCGCTAACAAGTAAGCCGGCTATCCAATTTAGTGATAAGTAGAAAAAGTATTTAACCGATAAATTTGAACGAGGAGTATAAGGTACGAAATGGGATCTTCAAGCAGTCGCATTGGAAATGGAAGTTAGTTTGTCAAGTACAGGATCACCTCTGTTCGATTATCACGAATGGCTAACCGATACACAAATGAAAGGATTTTTTGGCCGTCTAGCTGCAGCACGTCGCAAACAAAAATCGCCCCAATCAGCTGCTAAGTCTCAACGTTCGTCAGCATCCCAACTTTCACAATCAGATTCGAACGATGAGTCAGAAGAACTAGATACAATGGCTCTTGATGTTGATGAAATTATTTCTAGAGTTGCAGATCCAAATGTTTCGAAAGTTGTACTTCAACCAACAACAATCTCAACAAATATTCAACAACATAAAAAAAAAAGGACATTTCTATAGATGACATTCAAAGTGCTGCCAAAAGGCAACACAAATAAGCTAAATATAGCGTATTTACATTTGTTCTATTACACTGCGTGCATCGATTGAAACACAAGAAATATTATATTAAAAAAATTCATGAATAACAAAATGGAAAAAAGAATTATCTAAAAAAGAGGAATTATGAAGGGTGTTACACTAACCTTAAATATAAGTTTCTTTGAAAATAATAAAAAAATATCATCTACATGAAATTCGTAGTCAAAAATTTTGTTTATAGAAGAGTTTCTTCTTCTGACTATTGTGACTTTTTTTTCATTTCAAAACATAAGAACAACAACATTCTATGCTGTCTAAAAAGAACGCTTAGGTGGGTCACTACTATGTTCATAATTCAGTTTTGTACAAAATAAAGTGTTTCTTGGTCGAGACGATTATATAGAGCATGATGTATTATAGTATGAGATATTAGAAGAAAATACCTTCAATATTCACTAGCTATATGTCTAAACTTGATTTAGAATCCTTTCATTAATACGAACTCTAACTCAGTTTTTATTGCTGAACATGAATCCGTTATTAATTGTGATGATAGAATGAATTTCAACCAAATAATACAGTTATTTTGGAAACATGTCACGTTTCCTATACCATACCCCTATTAAATTCGGAGATCTGTTTCGATATGTTGTGACAACTTTTACTAAGCTTTTTTTTACACCATTCGATGCAGAATTGATCAGCGCACATAATGAATAAAAAAATTCATGGAATCTTTTAAAAAGCATATCAAAACATTTGAAATACTTGGAAAATCACTATATGCCGGACTTCTCAGTTATGAAGTATTTTATGTCTAGCGCACTTGATGCAATTTCAAATGAGGCTCAAAATAACTCAGTTTATAAATTTTTTTTCTCCTCTATCGAATAGTATATGAACCAACTTTATCGGACTTGTGATGAAATAAATCCACTAAAAACTAAGGTCGGCTAAAAAATGCATATTTATGCATACAGGTAGAAAAATAAATAAATTTTGACAGGTGCCGACCATATATAAAAAAGGTCGGTTTTCTCGTGGATCCTCTCTTAAAACATTCACTCCAGAGGACGTTGAAATTGGGGAAAAAATGATAGCTTTGCGTAATAAGAAAAAAACATTTGCGACGGTAACTTTAATTGTTATTCGAGAACGCCACTTATTTAGCATATTGCTTTAATTTTGTAGTTTCTTGAAAGAAATAATTTGGAAAAATTGACATCAAAATGGCAAATACTTAAGAGAGCACCCATGAGACAATCGAGAAATCGAAGCACACGTCAA
>JAJEKB010020228.1:151222-195737 GCA_022393335.1 Macrotrachela quadricornifera
TTATTGTGCGAGAACGTACCCTTTAAAACTCATCGGGGTTGATATGTAATTTTTCTCCATGTTTTAGCATCATTTTATAGCACTAATAAAGAGCTATCGATTGATATATAAACTAGGGTGATTGTCTATCTTGATAGTTCACAACACACAACCAATCCTGATACGTGCTAGATGTTTATATGACATATGAACATGAGGCCGTGGCATGTCTAGGCACAAGATTTCGGTCTGATTTTAATAGTAAAAGATTCATGAAACCTAATCTGACTTTTTTGTAAGAAAAAACTAGAAATTTTGAACAGGCCTATTTTGCCTCTTATCGACCTCCCTCCCTTTGTTTTTAAAAAGAAACTATTAAATAAATTTGACATGTATTCAAAAGTAATTTAGAGAAGAATAAACACATGACATGAGTTTTAGTTTGTTTCATCATATATAGATTAGTCGATATATTTTAATAAAGAATTTTAAGCATCAATAAATAATATTTCATTTATATGAATTAATTAACTCACATTATGCTGTAAATAATTGATGCAAGTTCCATATTAACGTCATTTGAAGAGGAAAACAAATAGAAGTCTTTAAAATTCACTATCATCAAGCACCATCTTTGCAGCTACTCTCTAATATTATTAGAATGTATTCGATCTTCATTACAGGTAAGATAAATAATATAGTTTAAAAACTTTTCATATTCTTCCATTTTTTGTTTCGTTTTCTGTCTTTTTCTTTTTTACTTGATAATGATAATTAACTTATCGAAAAGTCGTAAATAAAAACGAAAACAAAACTCTTTATTTTCTTTTTCTACTACTATTACAAAAGAATATAGTGAATTAAGACATAAGAAAAAAAAAGAAGCAAATGCTAATGTTAATGAATGATGTTAATCTTTTAAAGAAACAAAATAAAAGAAATAAATGTTAATAAATATCATGATTTTTTGATCCAATACAAAGTGCACGTCAAGTTAAACATAATCTACAAGAAAAAAAAGACAATAAATTTAAAAGTTCATTAATTTTACTTACTATAAAACCTGTAATTATTTTTTTTATATTACTAAATTCGTCGTGTAATAAAACAACTTCGTTTTTTGTTTTTTCCACTTCTGTTTTAAATTCTTCTTCTATTATTTTCCTTAATTCATTCGGTAAATTAATTATATTTGTGTTTAAAGTAATCATTCCATGTGTCAATGTGCACATGCTAGTATTTAATTCTCTTAATTCTGCGATGATAGTTCCCATTGAGCTGTTGTTCAATGGTGATACAGATGATGATGAATTTGAGCTATTTCGACTACCATCACGTGCTTCAGTTGATGCTGCTCGTACTTGAGGATCTTCAGTAACTAAAATCAAATTGTTTTCATTTGGATTTGGAAGACCTTCAGCCATTGTTTTTTGTTTTTTTAAATAAAAAGCAAATAAGTATTAAATTTGTTTGAGTGTTAATATAATAAAAAAAAAGATATCACAACTACCATTTTGAATGATATTGTCCTCTAGCAAATACAATTATCCCAAGACAGCCCGTACGTCACTTGTACTCGCACGTCACGCTGGACGTTCGCGCACTAATATGCACCAATTTGTCACATTCAGTGCGCGTAAGTTATTCTCATTGGAAAATTAAGCAGTCCAATCACAAAAAAGAGATGATGTTGCATAAAATTTTAAATAAATATATAGACAATGGCGCCCGCTCTTTTTAAATTAAAATAAAAATATATAAATTAATTTATTCATGTTATATCCATATTTTTAATGTAAAAAATATTTAAAAAAAGAATTATAGCATTATTACTTAATATTTTTCTTCATAATTTTTTAAAATATATTTTTATAATTTTTTGTAATAATTTTTATGATAAATTTTTCCTAAAACTTTTTAGAATATTTTTCTTTATTTAAATACAATTATTTCAGATCTATTCTCGTTGCTTTTTCGAGCATAAATAAAAAATTCTAAATTTTTTAATATTTTTAGTAAATAATTTGATCGTTTATTTCAACATTAGATCTTAAATATGGAACATAATAACTCGAATCCGACATCTTGTTCAAATTCCAACATTATTTATGTGCTTGATCATCACGGTATATTTCGCTTTATAACGTAACATATATCTTACGACTTTCGTAGGTAAAAAACGACGCCGTTGGCGTAATATCAAATATCGTGAATCACTTCACATTCGGACCGCAAAAATTGTAAAAGGAAATACAGCGATTAATAATGCTTTATCTATCAGGGTCCTGTGAAGTGAACCAAACTTTTGTGAACCAAAGTGCGCTACTGTCAATGTATTGAGTTTTAAAACACATCGATAGTAGCGCACTTTGGTTCACAAAAGTTTGGTTCACTTCACACGACCATCTATCAGTGACCAACGTAAATATATGTTTCAATTGTTCTCTAGAAGTTTTTCATTTTTATATTTTATATTTGTTAAAATAACCGTAGATATTGGTCTTATTGAATGTCTTACAGAATCTATTGATAATGAACAGCAATTCGATTCATCGTCTAATTGTGTTTCTAGATGCAATATATAATCTTTTATTTTATTTTCATTTTCAAAATTTCCTAGTATAAGATCGTGGTGGTTTCGATGAATTTGACTTTGAATCAAATTTAGAACTTGATAATGATTACTGTTATGCTATATCATCATCGAAAAATAGTGATGGCGATGGTGAAAATGAAAATGTTCTAAAGAAAAAACATTTAAAGGTTATTGAGTTCATACGTTCTGCTAATCTTGATAAGACCAACACCAGTCGTCTATCGCATTTATTACATCAGATCGATTCAAATATTGATTTACAAAAATCAACTTACGAGCTTTAAAAAGAAGCAGGAGCAAACTTTAGTTATAAAACTAACGTATTATGCACTAAATGTAAGCGACAATCATCGAAATTTAGTGATACATGTAGCTTCATGACTTCAACAAAAAATCGAAGTATGAATACTGAATATGATGTAATACAAGGTTAGGGAGATTGCCTTATTAAATTCATC
Source organism: Macrotrachela quadricornifera (assembly GCA_022393335.1). Taxonomy (NCBI): domain Eukaryota; kingdom Metazoa; phylum Rotifera; class Eurotatoria; order Philodinida; family Philodinidae; genus Macrotrachela; species Macrotrachela quadricornifera. The sequence goes on from JAJEKB010020228.1 coordinate 154,256, forward strand.
AAATTAAACAAGTTTCATTTCAGGTGATCTTTATAAAAATCGTATTACAGAAAATTCAATTACTTTACTACTTGGTACTGGTGGTAAGCGAACTTTTAAATCGTCTGGAAGTTCTATATGGCCAGTAAATGTTTCACTATTAATTACAGTATACATTAGTAATATTATTCCATCGACTATTTCTTTTTGTGTTTTTCAATATATATTTTTTTATAATATAATACATGTTTGACTATTGCCCATTGAAATCATAGTAACAAAATAACAACTTCTTTATACAGATTTATATTAGAAGAGATTTTCCTTGTAAAGATGACCGCTTTGGTATGCATATTACAGATGTAGTTACCTAGTTCAACAAACGAATGAAATATTGAAATATTTTACAAATGAAAGAGGTTGATTTTTTGGAAGGAAACGTTGACTATTCTTTATTTTCCCATTTGATAAACACATATGCTAATGTTGAACTAGTACACTTTCGACAGCAGTTGTCTAAAGATATCAATGTAAGAACGATCGTGAAAAACGTTTAGGAAAACATAGTTTTTTAAAAATAAAAATAAAATTGATTATTTACACCATCGCTAAAAAAGGATATATCAAGAGATGATTATCTATTTAGGACAAGATAATACTTGATTATATTATTATAGATGCTTTTTACAATTGCAGAAATACCGCCACCGATGCGAGATTATCAACAAAACGTTATGTTATTTGCACTTTATCATTCATCAGTCGATCCAATAGCACAAATCCTATTAGAAAGCGTCGTTAAAGCAATTAACCATCTTCAAACTACTGATCTTCTTATTAACTTGGGTTCAAAAGATAAGTGAAGTTAGTTTTTCCGAAAAATTTCCAATTTTTGTACTATTCTATATTGTTGGAATAGAAACGCTTATCGTATTATATACTCGAATTTTTGTATGTACTCTATAGCCATTGGCAGCTGTAGAAATCTTAGTCGAGATGTCTCTTTTTTTAGAGTCATACCTAAAGAGTTATTAGGATGATTTGAGATTAATCCAAATTAGGAACAAGAGAATAAAATTATCTTGTTAATTCTGTTCACAAGGTGACATGACTAAATTTGATCTGATCAATTCAATCTAAGTGATATGACGAAGATCATCATTCACCCAGTATATATAAACAGAGAGCTACATATAGTCTAAAGTATATATTTGCTGTGCACTCATGGTATACTTAGCTATGTTTTATATATTTATCTAAAATATTTGACACTTGCCACCGTTTTAATCTGCCTCTGTGGCTTTGAAAATGATCATTCTTTTGTTTTCCTTTTTATACATGTTCAACAATTTGATATTCATGTACAGTTGTTTGTAAATGACCTACCAGCCCGCTCAAAATGTAATTTATTAAGTGCCCATACAGGTTAATTTGCTTGTTCACGATGTCTTATTGAAGGAACGCATTGCTCGATATATCGACACATTCTTTATTGGTGGTCAGAATACCAGAACAAGCGTCCCCAACGTCGCACCCAAGAAAGTATAGAATATTGCTTTGGTTTAATGGAAAAATCGACTAGTTCAACTCGAGCATTTGGTGTTGTTGGAAAATTTCCTTTATCGACCATTCTTTCAATCCCGACACAGTCGGTTTTCGATGATTTTTATATCTGTTTGAAAGTTCATTTGCCGGTATTGATTTCTAAATGGATTGATTTATTATCTAAAGATGTTATTGATACAGCAGATACCTATCTTGGTAATATTTGGTATCCGCATTCGTTTAATCGTCAACCAAAATGTTTATTGATCTTCACTCAGTGGAAAGCTAGTGAGATGAGAACATTTTTCCTTTTTTGTATCTCTTCCTCTGTTGATCTATCTTGGTGATTCTTTTTCCTCAGTCATTGTTACTCATTTTTCTCTTCTTTTTCGTATACCTCAAGACGTTAATATTTTTTTATAGTCGTTCAGATATTAAAGCTATGCGTCCCTTTATTGAATATTACTTGGAACAATTTCCTTCAATTAATGGAACATGTGCTGAACTCCTTTCAATTCATGTACTGGTTCATTTGTGGAAACAAAGCATGGAACATGGTACATTAGCATTTCATAGCATGTTTACTATTGAAAGCTCCCTTCATCACTTAGGTAAAATGGCCCAGGGTACAGTTTCGTTGGTAGAACAGATTAGCTTCTGGTATTCAGTTGATCGATATCTTCATTCAAACAAAGTCAAGCATACGTCTAACTTATTTACACAAAATTATCTTTTTAATAAAGTTTTTTTTTGATCAAAGTATTGCTGAACAATGTGATCAACAATTTATTCATACTTTTTCTCGATTTTTTGGTCATATAGCTGGTGAAGATATAGATTTTTCCGATCGTTTTCGATCTGGCATTTGTATTTTTCATTCATTAGCATATAAGTTGCGCAAAAGATCTGCTAGTTTTCGTGCATCTGGATACAATCCTAGCTGTTCCAAACTATTATGTTTTGGTGAAGTAATATTCTTTTTTCGCTATCGCAATAAAAACTTTGTTTTCTTCAAACAGATGTCATGTTCCACTTCTCCATTTTCAAAATGTCTGATTCTTGATGATCGTATACAATCATGGTCAGATCGCATTGACAAATACTTTTATTTTGTGAAGTCCTCTTCTGTTGTCTTGCATATTTATCCTTGTTCTTCTCTCCTTCGTAAATGTATTTTTCTTTCATTTGATGGTAATAAAATACTTTGTTCTAACGTCGATCATGAACTCGAACATGATCAGAAGTACGATGTTGTTTGCTTTAGCTATTGAATCATGTTGATGAAGTTTTCTTTCTCATTTTTGTGTATTCTACTTTTACTATTATATTTTTTTATTTGCTGCTTAACCTTTTTTCTAATTAATCAATATTTTATTTAGGCTAAAAAATGTATCATCAGAGAACTTCTATCTTCAAAACAACAAATAATTCTTCAACTCAACCACATTCGAATACAGCTATGTCCGCACGATCTTTTTTATGTGAGAAATATGTCGTACTTAGATACTATTCAATTGTACTCGTCTGATGCTGATCCTTTTCCATCACAACAATATCATCAAAATTTACCTTTACGAGTGCCACCTCATAGTCATAGTAAGTTGTTTCAGTGTTAATATTCACCTAATATGATTTCATAGGGAAAAACACAATATACCACGAGATGCATTGTGAAACGCTATACAACTTGCATCGTAAATCTTTATTTCAATTGTGTACAAACCTCGACGTAAAATATTATAGTCTCGAAGTAATCTCCAAAATCGGTCGCACACAGTTTTGCATTTTTTTGAAATAAGTTTTATAATGCAGACTGTAGAGCCTCTCACGCTGCATCTTATGGTATATTTTGTATTCTAATAAAGCATATTTAGAAATATAACGTTTTGTGAAAATCAAATCGCCGCATCATCATCAACAAAGTTTTTATTTATTTTCACTCGATTAATTTAAAGAATTTTTAATAAAAAAAATATTTTTCGATATAAATTCAATAAAAATCGAATAAACAAATCCAAGTGATATCAATCATATTGATGAACCATTAAAATCATTAGAAAAATTTATCAAAGAAAATTTACCAAGTTAACTAAATTCACTTTTCTTCTTTTTTATCTTCTTATCTGTTCTATTTATTTGAAACAACTTTTGCATCAAGTGATTCTGATCGACGACTTCATATATCTGATTTAAGTTAAATATCAACGAACCATTTCATCGAATGTAATAAACATCGACTATTTAGTCAAATTAATCAATCACAAACACCAACTGAAGCAGAAGATGATCCACCTGAACTATTAGTCAATCAATAAATTCTTTCTTATTTAAATCATTTTATTTATTATAGTTTATCTATAGTGGTCATACTGGTGAAATTTTCGATTTTTCATGGAATCTAAATGAACCATTTGTCATTTGTTCTGTATCGAAAGATAATATGGGACAAGTTTGGCAAGTTGTAAATTAATTTTATTTGATAAACAATCCAAAATGAATTATTATTGACTGTTTTAGGCTGAACATGTATGTAATGATGATATTGGTATATAATTTGGTGTATAGGCAGTTGGTAAAATATAATTAAAAGTGTGGTATAAAACTACCACAAAAAACATTTTTTTCTATAATTCAAAACATGAATTAAACTTTGTTTCAAGCTTTCGATGGTTGACAATCATCATCATCAGAATTTAACTCTTAGTTTTATTAAATTAACAAAAAATATTTCTTTTTGTCATATTTAATTAAAATCAAATAGATTTATTTTGTTAATTAAAGTTTTTAGTAAAAATTAACCTATTAAATAAATTTATATCATTTTATAATGAAAAAAGCTAAACTTCTATATTCTAAGATATTAAATTATTTTATAGGAATTTAAATAATTAATAAAAGATTTTAACAATCTTTGCTTCCTATTCTATATCAGATTAAGGGTGGAAATAAGCTACATGCATTTCTTCACCATTGCATAAAATTATACATTTAGCCTCTGTAATAGAAAAGAGGGCGTTATTGTCATTTTATTTCGAACACATATATTCATATTTGGAGAGAAGAAGAAGAATACGAATAAAAAAATTCTTTTCTTCAAAAGTTTCTGTTTTAATTTCATTGTGACAAAATTCAATTCTCATCATAAATGAAAAAATATTTGAAAAAAAATAAATACATATCGTCCCCATGTCGCTAAAACCGGTCGAAAACCGTCGGTTAACCGCGGTTCACCATCCGGTTAACTGGGCGGTTAACCGTCCGGTTAACTCCGGTTAACCGCGGTTTGTTCCGGTTTTTTTACTCAATATTTTTTCATTTTTAACTGAACAAATATTTTTTTAATCTTAGAAAGTTGTCAGATTTGAGTCGAAATCATGCCTCCTTATATTTGTGAGCGTGCTGAATCCGCTGGTGCGAGCCACATCAGCTATTTTCGCTTAGTTTACGAGTTTGAATATTTATTAAAGATGGCGCCATAAAAAATAATCATTCGTCAGGCTATTAACCTATAATGACAACTGCAGCACATTCTTATAGAATATGTTGTAACATGTTATAAACGACTTTTTTAGGTGAAAATCAACGTTCTCATGACAGATAGTACTAATCTGATAGAAAACTCGATAAAAAAGTGACTAAAAAAAGAGAAACTGGTCCTAACCGACGGTTTTTTAATGAACCGCCGGTAACCGACGGTTTCGATGAAAAATAAGCGACATGGGTCTTGTATGAAAATATATGGAATCTTGAGATTTTAACCAGTTTTAATATAACAAGGATTTCTATGCAGTTTGATAAATTATCAATATATTTATTTGATATAATAGAAATTTTTTGATCTTGTATGATCAACCTACACCGTAATCATGATTAACAAATGTTAAAACAAAGAAATAAAGAAAGTAGTAAGCATAAAAGCGCCCCTGATCAAAACTGATTAAAATCTAAAGATTAGATATATTTTTCATACATTGCTGCAAAATTAAAGTAGAATCTAAAACTTAAGTTCTTATAAACAGTTAAATTGAATTTGGAATCAAATTTGAGTATTGCACGTTATTTATCATAAAACAATGTTTTAAACTATGTATAATTACTAAAAATTTTAAAGTTCTATATAAGTATCATATAGGTTATGATGTTTATGATAATATTGTTTCAACTTATTTAGCATTTTCTTTTCTCTTTTTTCTTTATTTTTTTGTTTTAACATCTGTTAATTGTTGTCATGGTATAGATTGAAAATGACCGTATGAGATTGAAAATTTCCTATTATATAAAAAAAATACATTTAAAACTTATTAAACGACATCAAATTTCTTGTTATATTAAAATATATCGCCTTGTACAAAAAATGACCACAATAGTTCATGAATTAAATAGTATTGGAGTTGATTTTCACATATAAATAAATTTTGGTAATTTTTAGTTCTAAACACAAGTACAAGGGTCACGTCAAAAGTTTTTTGGTCAGCCCTTTAGACAAATAATCAAAGTTTGGTTCTAATGTATTTTTTCAAAGTACTCCCCTAGCATCAATACACTTGTGTATTCGAATAAACCAGTCATCAAAGTAGTTTTTGAAATCATCCTTTGTCAGAGTGTTGACAGCTTGTTCTAATGCATCCAGCATTGCAGTGTCATCGTCGAATTGAATTCCACGAAGTTGATTTTTGAGTTTTGGAAACAAGAAAAAGTCGCACGGACTTAGATCCGGAGAATATGGTGGATTTTGATAAGGTTCTACATGATTTTCTGCTAAATATTCATTTGTAATCCAGGTTCTGTGTGGCCTAGCGTTATCATCATGAAAAATGAAGCGTCGAAGGCCGGTTCTGGTTCTCCATTCAGATATAGTTTTAAAGACTTGTGGTAGGCATCTGTTAACATACCAGCTTGCACTTATCGTCTCACCAGTTTCTAATGGTGTAGATTTGATTAAATCGGATTTCATGAAAAAAATAGCTACCATTCGTTTCCCTGAACTTTTGTTCGTCGTGGATCAGTTGTTGACACCCACATCTTTGATTGCTGTTTTGTTTCCGGATCATAATGATAAAACCATGATTCATCACCGGTAATAATGTCGAATACATGACGAGATCGTCCTTCTTCAAATTGTTTGAGAGATTGGTGGCAAAACTGTATACGCAACTGTTTTTGATCATCGGTCAGTTGATGAGGTACCCATCGAGCACACACCTTGCGTAGCTTCAAATAGCCATGAAGATTTGAATTGACTGCTGACGAACCAATGCCCAACATGTCTTCTATCTGTTCATAAGTTGAATGAGGATCATTTTTAACTATTGCGTGAACAGTATCAATTGTTTGTTGGTTGACAGCAGTTTGAGGACGACCTGAACGAGCAGTATCTTCAACACTGAAATTGCCCCTTTGAAATTCATGAAACCAATTGAGTACTGTCTGATCTGAATGTGCTTGGTCCTCCCATGCTTGCATCAAATGAGCATGGCTGTCCTTGTATGTTAAGCCAATTTTCCAGTCATACAAAATCAGAGTGCGAAATCGTTCACATGAGAGTTGAAAACTCATATCGAAAATGATTTATGGGTGATTTGAAAGAAATGAAAAAATAAAACGATGGATAATACGTGGAGGGCTGAAATTTTTTACATAATCCTAAATATGTTTGGTCATTATACTATAACAGATGTCCTCAGATTACACCTTCTAGAAGAACCGGGCCAAAAAACTTTTGGCGTAACCTATGCATATTATCTATATTATAATTTACAAAGTTTTACGAATTTCTTTTTATATATAAAATTCCTCAAGAAGCATATCAATACATTGTATTACGTTGTATTATCTCTCAAAAAGCATATCAGTGGATTGTATTATATTATATTGTACAAGTGTTTTTCAGTTCTTCTTCTTCAGGAACTTTCATATAGTTGGTTACAGAACAAAAAAAGTATATATATATATATATGTCGTGTATGTTCATTCATTATTTATATATTTATAAAAACTAAAATGGTCACTGAATTAATATTGTTAGCATAGTCTATATTATTTTTTACATTCAGGAACCTTTTTCTTATTTGAATTAAATTAATTTTTCCTATAATATTAAAGTCTAGCAAAAGTGGAAAAAGCGAGACTTCCGTACTCCCAGAGTGCAGTATGAGTACAGTGAACGTACAGAAAACGCACAGTGGGAGTACAGGGGAGTATAGGGGAATATAATGAAAGTATAGGGCAGTGTAGGGAAAGTGCAGGAGAATACAATGAAGGTACAATGAAAGTACAGGAAAGTACAGTGGGATGCAGTGGGAATACAGTGGAAGTACAGTGAAGTGCAAGGGAGTACAGCGGGATAACTCACTCTAGGAATTTCGCTTCACTGTTCTAAGTCCAACCCTTCACAGGGGTCTCTAGTATAATAAAATATGAAAAAGTAAGCAAAAAAAGTATTGGTTATTATTAAAAGAGAAACAGACTAAGAGAATACTTTAAAATGAAAAAAAATCTATGAAAGTATTCACAACAAAGAAATTGTATATTTTGTTTTTCTAATTAAGAAATAATTCACATCACGATGTGTGAAATTTGTATTTTGAGAACTAAATTTTATATGTTGTACTGTAATTGTTTTATTTAAATTTTCAGATTTTCATGAATTTAATCAATGCAAAATCGTATAGAATAAATGAATGGTATTACTTTAGTGAGCGACTACAAGTGTTAACCAAACAGAAAAAGATATTGTCTTTTTCTAACAGTTCCCAAAAAAATATCAATAGTAATAAGAGGATGACAATATATTTAATACTAAATAAATAATAAATTATACTTCGCCTTTTTTACTATTACTCAATATCCATTGTGTCGCATATCACACATTATAACAACAAAATATTTGCTGAGTAAAAAGTATACCAATGATCAGTACTTAAATTACTAGTCCTTCGCCACTTCCCTTCCTTTCATAGAGTAGACGCTCACTCTAGAAATCAATACAGGCTGAACTCCATGAGTTTGAAATCGATGAAATTCCAACTCAACAAAGTGAAATTGGGAGTGGAGCCACTATTAGCCGCGCTCGACAGGATGTGGTCGATGCAGTTCTATGGTGTTGTTTCATGCAGAGTACATCGTCATTTCTGGGCGGTTTGAGACAGCTTATCGCTTAAGGTCATATGTGTAACGCTGAATAACTGTTATACTTCGCTTATTCTCCATTCACAATTCTTTGTATCGTGGCCTCTTCGCCGACCACTGGTCTCTCTCAGGTCTGTTACGTGTGACCAGTGTTTCTTCTATATAAATTACGTGTAATAAAAGAAATGGAAGAGTTGCAAGTATATAGATAATACAAGATATCATTGGGTCGAAAGGCATAGGCAGTCACTCTCACAATTCGTTACAATATGGGTTCCTCATGAATTCCGATCCTATAAAATCCAACCAGTATCGATTTATAGAGTGGGATTCTATTGTATGAGAGGAAGGGTAAGAGCGAGGAACTGATAATTTAAGCACTGATCATTTCATCTATTTTATTTATCATTCAATAATAAAAATAAGAAAATACTTTACATAAAATCTCTAAATTTTGTATTGAAAATATATGAATATAGATTTGTTTGAACTAATGTAAATCATATTTTTTTAATCAAGATTGTAATTTTAATTAGAATATGCAAAAGAAAAATTTTATTCATTCTATCATATAGTTTCTGTCGAAAAACTATTCTCGAATTAGATCAGTGGTTTTGTTTATTGATGCAGAATAGATAAGGTTTCTTTAACACGTATGTAAATCATTAGATTTACATTGGAGAAATAAAAAAAATGGCCGAGATTTTTTTCATTTGTTTGTTTCATCTATAAACAAAACAGGCATAGTTTTTTATGGATAGACCGTCAACTGTTCGAGTATGCTTCGTGCCAAAACCACGTTCTAATCTCTCAGTCTCACAGGTAAATAACAGAAATCTTCTGTTAATAAGTAAATAGTTGAATTTCTTTTATTGTATTTATTTTGTTATAGACTATGTCTGAACCGAATTTCTATGGACGACGATCATCTCGAGTGAATCCATGGACAATGTCAACAATTTCAAATGATTTCAGCTCGTCATCATCAATACAAGGGATCAGAGATTATAACAAATTTCCTAGTGAATCATCATTAAATTTACTAAATAACAACGATATCAATAAACGAACAAATGAAAAATCTTATACGTAAATGAGCTAATATTTTTATATTATACTATTTTCCATTTTTAGAATACTAAAGAATATTGCTAGCAAGAAAGCTAAACATTCATTATGGTGCCTTATTATTCTTATTATCTTCTTTGCGATAATTAGCTTAGGAGCATTAGCAATTGGTCTTTATGCAATTCTAATGATTCGTGACGCATTGAGCACAACTATTAGCACCAGTACTACAACTACAACTACTACTAGCACTACAAGTAATACTTGTGTCTATTGATCAGCAAAAATTTCGTTTTTTTTCAATAGATTGGTAGAGTTTTCGAATGACTAAAGTGTCATTAATAGATACGAAATAATTTTCAAGAAGAATAACGAATTATATCGATAATTAGTTTTGAAAAAAAAAGATTATCATAATTATTTTCTTTGATAATTGGAAAACACAGATATAGTTAATATTCAGTAGATGATACTTGCAACAATAATAAAACAGAATTGTTAATTTCTTTATTTTTAGCTACCGCTTTTTCATTCGTTTGGAACTCATCTGGAACAACAGTAGCGGGTACAACGAGTTCTTCGGGATATGGTTCCACTCAATTGTCTACACCTTTCGGTCTAACGATAGACGCATCAAAAGCATTGTATGTTGCTGAATGGACTGGTAATCGAGTTTCGAAATGGCCAATAGGTGCTTCAAGTGGAACAACAGTCGCTGGCCAAGCCAGTGGAATATCGAGTACAAATTTAAGTGCTCTTACTTATGCTGGTGATGTGGTACTGGATTCAAGTGGTAATCTCTATGTGACTGATGCTGGAAATCATCGTGTTCAATTTTGGCTTGTTGGAGCAACATCGGGTGTTACAGTTGCTGGAATATCAGGTGAGATAAGATTATTATCAAAAAAGTTATTTCAATTAATATAAACTTCGATTAATCGAATAGTTATATAAAATTTAACTAGGCAAATAAATATAAAATGTATTGAATTCGATTGAGAATGATTTACGATAGTTTATCATAGTGTAGTAAGAATAAATTTTTATATCCTACTAACTTTGAAACAAATTATTGACTGTTAAGAACGATATTAGTTCAATATCTTTTACAATTATATGATAGATTAGTAAAAATGGTCTTCAACGCAGCTACCAAAACTTGTCTGCATCGTTTTGAAATAAAATCATCTATGTTTCCAGTTTTTGTACTAGTCATTTATGATTAAAATAACTTAAATTAAGATGTATGATATTTGTTAGATGTTTCTATTCAAATATTCAAATATGAATCCGTTAAATATCAACCATTATCTTTTGTCTTTTCAGGAAGTTCAGGCTTGTCCAACAATCAACTTTATCTTCCATATAGTCTTGCACGTGATTCGAGTACAGGTACATTGTACATATCAGATACTGGCAATCAACGTGTAATGAGATATTATACAGGTGCAACATCGGGTACTGTAGTTGCTGGTGGTAATGGATTTGGTTTTTCTGGTACACAATTATATAGTCCTATGGGTATTTATTTTGATTCATCATCGAACAGTCTTATAATTGTCAATTATGGTGCCAGTAATATTGTTCGTTGGATAATAGGAGCTATGAGTTGGACACTTATTGCTGGTAGTCCTAATGGAATGTCTGGAACTTCATCGACACAACTATATCAACCAATGGGTATGACAGTTGATCCAATGGGCAATATTTATGTAGCTGATACAATCAATAATCGTATACAACTTTTTTTTGCTGGTCAATCGAATGGTACAACAATTCTTGGTAGTTCAGCTGGTGCCGGCCCTACTCAACTTTTTCTACCTTATAGTGTTATATTAGATGATGATCTTAATTTATATGTAGCAGACACTGGAAATCATCGAGTACAAAAATATCAGCGTTACTAAAGAATGGAAAAACAATCTGCGAACAAATATTTCTTTCATATTTTTACTTTGATAATTCAAAGTCTTGTAATTATCCTTATGAAAAACCCTCAATGTAAATGATTTATTCGATTTACACAAATAATAATGAACTGAACCTTGAGTTCATCAACCGTTTGTTGACGGGCGTAGTATATGTACATCACCCCAAATATTTTCTCAAAGTTGAGGAATGGGATATACTTCCAATCAATCAGAAATGAGTAGAAGTAGTCTGTAGAGTACTTTTCCTGTGTTAATAAAATAATCCTGTCAGTCCTTCGAAGTATTAGAAAAATCCAGACATAGTGTAATATAAAACACAAAATTCAAAGAATATTATCCAACTGAGAGACTTTTTTCTTGAACTGATAAAAAATATTCTATCAAAGTATGGTAACCAAAAACGAATTTCTATCAAAAGACTAACAATTGATTCACCGATACGTTTATTTGCTAGACATTTTCCATCACTTGTTTCTTCTACTACCTCAGAAGCTGCTGCTCAGAAGAAATATTATGAATGCTCTCATACAAAAAAAGACAAAAAAATCAGTCAAACATACAAGATATGAATAAGAAGAATGTGGCGTTGGATTATGCGTAATTGACTGTTTCAAAGCTTACCATACCCTAAAATACTTTTGATGATGGTTTTTGATTGAATAACCATGTGTTTTCACTATGACAGAAAAAGGCTCATTATTAGTGAAAATAGGCAAAAACATGAAAAAATTATACTCCAACAATAATTTGACTAGGAATTTTCACAATGGCCATCTTTTTTAAACTTTAGAAAATATACAGTTTTGTAACTTTTAAAATGAGCTATCCAATGAATAAAACCAAAATTTTGGTTACTTTAATTTTTATAACAAACTATTGAAAGATAAAAGTTGTTTGTAAATAAACGACCTATGTCAACAGTACTTATCAGTATATACTTAGTTTCACAACTATTTTTTCTAATTAATTTAATTTAATACTAAGTCAATTATGATAGAACCGATTATAGAGTTTATGACCAAAATAAATTTCTTGGTTAATAGCGTTTTTCTTCGGAAATTCGATTAAAAACATATCCATGCTGACAAAGATACAAAGTACAGCATATTATAAACATTTTGAAACGCTATTATAATGATTTTCTTTCAAAAAAATGCGATTTCATGTAGATTTTAATCTTGATTTAAACAATCATTTTTCTAAAAATTATGAATGGCTGATCGAATATATTGCATTTGTTGTCATTCAACTATTTTACCGTTCTTTTCAGATAAATAATGATTGAATCAAAATGAAACGTACATATTCGTGGCCGATATTTCCAGCAGCGTACTTGATCTTGAATTTTCATTATGTATGCCTCTATATTTAGATGAAAATATGAAGGAGAAACAAGTACTCAATAACTCCATTCGACATATTTAGATTTGAATACGGGTATATTTATTACATACTAGGAGGATCTTTTCGCTTGAATAGACAATAAAAGCTCACTTATGAATAACATTTATTAAACAATCTTTTCTCTTTAATTTCCTCCTACACATCAGTATAATAAACAAACATGCGTTAGTACGACGGAACCTTTCAATGAAATACGTGATATAATTATTTTAAATTGACGATGTATAACCAACTGCCGTCCTTAGTATTAATTAGTCATATTAAAAAAGATATTTTCCTACAGAATAGTGCTTTTTATGTAGGCTGCAAAAAAAAAAAAACGTCATTATATCCAAGAAAAACGCGCAAATGCTTCTTATAAGATAACGAGACATTTATTTTTTCAACATTCACTTAATTGCTTTTGTCAATAAACATCTAAAGGCAATGTCTGTAACAAATCTACCCTCTATACAACTAAACATGATTCGATATGGTATGACTACGTATTTTGCATTAGGTATTGTGGGTAATATTTGCAACTGTATAATGTTTACCCGACACTTGCGTCGTCCAAATCCTAGTTCTGTTTATTTTCTTTCTCTTTCAATTTTTGCTATTATTTATTTAATTTGGGCAATGACTCCACAGTTTCATACACTAAATCATGCTGATCCTCAAACAACATCATTACTATATTGTAAATTAAGACTTTATGTTAATGTTGTATTAGGTAAATGTCTTCGTTATGTTATCGTATTTGCTTCTGCTGATCGATTTTTTGTTACAAGAACAAATATTCGTATTCGATCATTACATACAGTTTCCAATGCAATAAAACTTGTTTTCATTATGTTATTAATATGTTTATTAATTGCTATGCATCTTCCTATTTTAATGGATATAAGAGGTGGTATTTGTGGAATGTTTGGTTTGTACAAGTTAATTTATGCAATTTATCAAATTGCAATAATTGGTATTTTACCACCAATACTAATGGTTATCTTTAGTACTCTTACTATTCTTAGTCTAAATCAACGACATGGTACTCGAGTACGTGCCAGACAAAGAGATCGATATCTTATGCGTATGATTACTGCGGAAGTAATTGTAAACATTGCTACATCAATACCATATTCATCTAATCTTGTCTATGGTGCAGCAACATATTATGTAGTAGGAAAAAGTGCTCAACGACTTGAAATTGAATCATTCATTACATTTTTTACTCAATTTTTGGTTTATATTATAAGTGTTGCACCGTTTTATGTATTTATCTTAACATCAAAACCATTTCGGCATGAGTTTATAAAACTACTGATTAAATATTGGAATAAATGCACATCACGACGAGTTCGAATCACTCCATTAAATCAAAACAATACTACAGTACCAATTCAACGTACAGTAATTCATGACAGACAAAATAAAGACACGTTACACATTGTTCAAAGTCATTTTCATCATGACCTAAAATCAAACTTTTAATAACATTTAATCACAAAAAATACAGTCAAACAACATATTAATCATATAAGTCTTATTTTAGCTACACCATTTTCCTGCTTCTTAAAAATGTCATGAAAATAATCCGGTAGTATTATATATCCTGTATAGTCTCTAAAAACAAACTGCACTTTTCAAATTAAAAATAGTCTTAATCCGAGTTTTTAATAATATAAATGGGAAGATCCTTCGCATTAGATGAATCTTTCTCAATCAAATATAATTAATTAGAAATATGCAAAGTTATCAAGATTTTTAGCTGAAAATTAATGAAGATTGGCGCTAAAAAAATTTATATTCTAAAGAAGTCTTTTGAGTTCATTCAAATGTCTACGGTATTTGAAAATAAGTTTTCAATTGTTAATAATCAAAAACAAATGAAGATAAGGTAGACTCTCCTGGGATGTTACATTCATAATCAGCATGCTCTATTTATAAGATATGAAAGAGAGTTATTGTTTATCTAGACTCGTATGATTTTAATTATTATTTATCTTTATTATATTTGTGTTGATGAAGAAGAAAGAAATACTGACGTTATATCTACTTTAATTGAGCTAATCATTTGTTTAAATATTTTTTGTCTTTAAAAGATATAAATTATTTATAGTACTAATCTAAATTACATCAATTCCACTAAAAATTGAATTCTGTTTTTCTCTTTCTACATGCATCTGCAGATAATTAATTGTCGGATGATTAAATACTGAAAAATCAAAATCTTAATTATTACTTTGTCAGTATTTATCAAACCATAGATTACATCACTTAACTATACCATTTTGCACACCAAAAAAAAACAACTCAAACTCCGTAGACAAACTTATTCATGAGATATTTCAATACACACTAGGAGAATAAAGAACAGTCCTGAATAAGGATGTTACTTTATTTTTATTTTAACCCTTTCATTACGGCATGTCATCTCGTAGATGACATGAAGAACGCAAAGAAAATTTTTTGCGTTCTGATATCTTCTTCCATGATGCACATCATCTGTGTGTTCACATGATATAGTGTATTCTTCTTACAAAAATCTATTTTTCGCACTGAATGAACGAATATATAACTCGTGTTCAGCTGATCATCGAGAGCAGAACGCAAGAGAGAGCGAAATTTGAATTTTTTCGACTTCGTAAAGAACGAAAGGAAATTTCAGTAATGAAAGGGTTAAAAATAAAGATAATCTTTATTTTGAAGATCAAGACGACCTTTATTATAAAAATAAAAATAATCTTTATTTTAAAAACTAGGACAATTTTTATTTTAAAAATAAAGTTAAATTAAAGAATAAAAAGTAATTTGTTTGGAAGTTTCGGCAAAATAAATAAATCATGTTATAATCATAATATATACGTATTAATTAAAAGGTACTTCATAGAATTGTTTTTATCTGTTAGACAAACAAATGCAAAATATATAATATGTAGAAAAAGATAACATACTAATGAGTTTCTTTATTTCAATCAATTGCGTCTCTAGATTTTATATTAGCTGTTTCAATAAACTCCTTATAATAATTGAAATCCAAATCAAATCTTACTCATAACTTTTTCAATTGATTATATTATTTTTCTAAAAGTTGAATTCGTTTTTATTATGAAAATGGCTATGGCTCTAGCTCAATTAAGGTTACGCACAAAATATAGCACTCTAGTTGATTCATTTTGCAACATATGATTATCCTCTTTTGACATTGACATAAATCAAGTGCGGGTGGCAATATTCAGTGAAGAAATCCGCATTGCTTTTAGAAGATGGCTTGACTATAGTTGATTAACTAATTTTTTCCAATATGTTTTAGCCATGTAAGCTATATATAAATTTTTTATCTCGGATTTCTTCCAGATCCGATTATATCAGAGAAGAGTGGTGAAATTTATCATTAAATGACAAACTTAAAGTTTTGAACATTTAGATGTCCTCTAATAAGATATCATCGACGGTCCATATAAAAATATATTTATTTTCTTATCTGAGCTTTGTTGCATAAGTCTAGATTCAAACCCACTTCATTACTTAGTTAATTTAAAATCTAATGAAAATTTTAGCGTTTACTTTATCATAAATAATAGATATAATGTTCATCAATGCAATAAATATATTTGTAACTTCAATTTTCATCATTCTTATGTTTGATATGCATCCTTAACTTCTCAAGTACAATATTTTAATATGAACAAATCATATTTCCTGTTTTACATATATGCATAAAGAAATATTTATAACATTAATCTGACGTATTTTATATTCAAGTGTATAGGGCACTATTAGCTAGATGACGAAAGAGAACCAGAGTGAAAAGCGAAGAAAGAAAGTAAAAGAAAACGAGATAGACAAATAAAAACTTAATATACACGTTTAATGATTTTAATTGGTAAACGTCCGATAATGAATGGACAAAATGTATAGAAAAATCGTTGTGTCTACTTTCGAGGGTGATATCGAATAAATAAAAATATGTATAAATGAGCTATAATATAATTTAAATACATTTTAACGAACATACTAATTATATTCAAAAAACAAAGGGGTCTTAATATTACTAATGGTCAATTATCATCATCATCTGATAATCATGATATAATGATATCAGGCCGAAGAAGTTAATCTAGAGTTAATTTAAAGAAAATTTCAAGTTCATGTCATCGGTCTAGCGTTTAAGATGGAAGTTCAGAAAAAGGTGTTTCTGATAATTCAAGAAAATCATCTAAAGGAATACCACAATCACGAAGAAAACAAAAAGAAAATGATATTCATACTTCAAGTCAGTTCGTGGCGGATCCAGGATTTTGGAAGAGGACGACGGAACAAGATTTTGTATATACCTTAGACAGTGCCATTTTACTTGTTAGATTTCAATGACAGTATGAGTTTTATTAGATAAAATAGTGTATTATTTGCTTAACAATTTCAAATACAACAAAAAACAACAAGTGCTTTGTTCAAAACCATAAAATTATACATAAAGTCAAATACAAAAATCGATGAGATGTTTTGACTTGGAAAATTCATTAATGACTGTTTCAACATCAATCGACATGCCTTGATAAATATACATTAATGCTAATTCATTTAATCTCGTTTCAGACATTGTTGAACGTAAATAACTTTTGATTAATTTTAAAAAAGAAAAAGTACGCTCCGGTGTCACTGTAGTTATTGACAGTGTTGCAAATATATTTAATAAAGCTTTAATACTTTGATATAAAATGTTTCATTACAAGCATTAAAAGCTTCAATAGTTGTACCTGGGATGATTAAAACCTTTCGCTTAGTCGAAGATCTATTATTATTTGGTGAATTTGTTGTTGTTTTGTTCTTGCTGTATATTTTTATCCATTTATTCTTCCATTGAAGAAATTCAGATTTAATATTGGTGAATGAAATAATTGAATAGCTGGTAATACATCATCAAATATTTTATTGTGAATATATTTTAGAATAATGCATGAGATAATTGCTGCTTGCTTCACATATCTACTAAAACGATCTTTTAGCGATACAAGAAAAGGATCCAATAATGGAATAAATAAACTTAATTTATAATATTCATATTCATTAGCAGTTGGAACACTGTTTCGAACTCGCTAAAAACAGGAGAATTGTAGAGAGAATCTGGGGTAATATATTTCAATTTACTTGTTTGATGGATAGTCGTGACATTGTAGTGTTTGTTCTCGTATATTCAGCTAGATCTGTTGCCTCTTCGAATAAATATTGATATTCTTCATCTGGATCATTACGAATCATTTGTATTACTTGAACAACATCATCGATTGCATCGATACATTCCATTAAATCAATTTTGCTATTTTGTAGACTACCTAAAAGATACATCTATCTTAGGGCACTATCTGATATTCTCCTTAGTCAAATGTATTTCTGAGCGTAAGCGATGAACTTTTTGTAATTTACGAGAAACATTCAATGTGAAAGATAAAAGTTTATTTAACATCAGTAAAGCACATGGAAATTCGGATGTTAACAAAGCATTAAAAAATACTTGGGCTGTTGTTGATACTTTCTCTTTCATTATTATTCATAAGATCTTGCAATACTTCAACCATAGCAGGATATAACGAATAGAAAATATCTACTGGCGTATGACGTTCAACCCATCGAGTAGCACAAACATTAGCAATTTTTGTCTGTTTTTTTTTTAAAAATATGTTTATCAGGTGAGTTTTGATTATTAATTCTATTTTGTAATTCTTTTCTTTTGAAATTTAACTTGTTTGCTTCAATACTGAGACGTTCTGTACGTATTGATGATGAATTGAAAAAGTTATGTATTTTCTTTATTGTAACAATTGTATTTTTAATAACTCTAATACTTGACCACCATTCATATGTCCTATAAATAATAGAAAAGATCACTTGCTTATTTTAGATGGACAAATGTTAAACTGCACCCCCCCCCCCTCTCCTAATCATAGGGCAACCATCATACCCATGGCCGATGCAAAACTCTTGATTTAAACCTGAAATAATAAATTCAAGGTCAATTCAATGACAAAAATTCTGTATTTTTAATACCTAAATCAGCTACTTCTTTTAATAATAAATTTGCTAAACCAATTGCTGTATTATCAACAACAGGAACAACTTTAATAAATTTTTCTTGTATCAGACCATTAAATACATAACGTAAGCATAAAGTTTCTTGTTGAACATCAGCTAAAAAATAGACAAGTAAAACTCTAGAATGTAGTTTCAAATTTAGAATATCACCAATTACTTCAATCAATTGATTTTAGATAGTTTTTGATATCTATGTGACATTTTTATCGAAAGATTGTAAATGTTCTTGTAAAACAAGATCACCAGCATCTAGGCGATAATGCAGTAAGACTTTAAAATTACCATTTCTAACGATAGACTCTTCATTAGACGATAATCTGCCATCGTCTCAATAGTCACATAAGGGAAAATTTTGGCGATCACACACAAGAATTGTTTCAACAATAGGTTTTAAACATTCTCTATTTTCAAGAATTCGTTGTCATCGTTTATTATCGAGCATGACTTAAAACAATATTAGTAGAAAAAACATTAAATGTGAGAAATTTTGAAATATTCAGTAGTTCGTAATTCTAAAATACTCAGATAACAAATTAAAATCTTTTCTCGATTAAGTTCATCAATTAATTGCAATGCGAACAATTTCTCAACTTAATTTTCAATTCTTTAGACTGGAAATGAGGATATCTGAGTCAGCTATCAACAAAGGGTCTCCCTAAAGTTCACAGGATAAGATATATCTGTGTAGAAAGTGTACTAGAATCTTGCATTTATTCAAACATTTACTTCAATAGATACGTCAGGCTTTTATATATAAATATATTAGAAATATTCGACTCTGTTCATATTATCCTAGTGATACTTTGATCTGGAATGAACTGTTATGTATCCATCTTCACCGAGTAATTTTCTGTAATCACTTAATTATTTATTCGCGAGTTTACCAAATGATCTGGTTTGTTTTTTTGTAGTCAAAAATAGTACACACGGTACACAAAATAGACTTTTTTATTCAAAGAATATTATAACCATTTATGATTATCTAAATGAATTTTCTTTAAATAACGTTTTTCAATAACAGTTTGACCATTTTTTATGGACCTTCTCTCACTATACGGCCATTCAAATTGTGCATTTAGTTTAAAATGATTGATTAATAAACTATACATTTTTCATCGGTTATTTTACCACCTACAAACAATCCAATATCATTGTCATTGACCGATGTTAATGCGAATGATGATGTTGTAGTGTGTCGGTCACAAGTAGTTGGAATGCATGGAGTCGATTGATCAGAATTGGTTGGAATAGATGAAAGTGATTGATCAAAACTTATTTTTGTTGCTGAATTGGTTTTTGTTGCTGTGATTCATCAATAACAAAACCTTTTCTTGGAAAATAAGTTGTAATTGAATTCATATTGTAGTATTAACATGAAAATCGAAAGATCGAAAAAATAAATCATAACTGCTTATAGAGCAGGGAAAGATGAATAGAGAATTTTTCATACTTAAACGATTGACTGATGTTGGTTAATAATATCTGATACGAAAAAATTGGAAATACACATATTTCTGCAACGCAATGAAATATATCAAATATTTTTAAATAGACAATAAAAAGAAGAGAAAGTCAAGTACAATCTCTCTCTCTTCTTACTAACTGCGTTGATATATGAGAGAAAAGCGAACTTTAAGTGCATTCTCTGTTTCATCGTCTATCAAAATAGAGAAACGCAGAAAGAGTTGAAATGATGACGAATTTCAGTCGGATCAAAAATGTAAATAGTATACATCTTGTGGGAGATAAGAACGTCCGCTATTTGAAGGGAAAAGAATGCTCTTAAAATAGTTTTTGAATGAATAAGAAACATATAAATATCATGTTACAAGAAGTATTAAATAATTCATAATTCTAAACGTAATTTTTCGTATACGCAAAATGTTCGAAGTGAGGGAGGAACGACTGCCCCCCTTAAATCCCCCACTGTGCTCTTTGAGAAAAAAGAATTTTTGATAAAAATTCAGCTCTTTCTTTGTAAAAAAATATTTTCTTTGAGAAATATGCGATTTTATGTAGACTTTGATGCTGATTTAGAATATAATATTTCTAAAGAATTTAATCAAATTAAAATCTTAGAAACTTCATAATTCTAAAAGTTATGAATGACTGATCGAATATACTGCATTTGTAGTCATTCGACTATTTGACCGTTTTTTTCTCAGACAAACAATGATTGAATTAAAATGAAACGTATACATTCGTAGCCGATATTTCCAGCAGTATACTTAATCTTGAGTTTTCATTATGTATACCTTTATATTTAGATGAAAATATGCAGGAGAAAAAAGTATTGAATAAAAAAAAATAAGTACTCCATAACTGCATTCCACATATTCAGATTTGAATACGGGTATATTTATTACATATTAGGAGGATTTTTTCGCTTGAATAGACAATAAAAGCTAACTTATGAATAACATTTATTAAACAATCTTTTCTCTTAATTTCCTCCTATACATGAGTATCATAAACAAACATGCATTAGTATGATGGAACTTTCAAATGAAATACGTGACATAATTATTTTAAATTGACGATATATAACCAACTGTCGCCTGTATTACTAATTAGTCTTATTAAAAAGGATATTTTCCTAGAGAATAGTGGTTTTTATGTGGGCTGAAAAAAAGCACGTCATTATATGCTAGAAAAGTGTGCAATTTTTTCCTAGTTTATTTTCATATCGTGCTGTTTCTTATAAGATTCCGAGACATCTATTTTTCTAACATTTACTTACTTGCTTTTGTTAATAAAGATCTAAAGATAATGTCTGTGACAAATCTACCCTTTTTTCAACAAAACATGATTCGATATGGCATGACTACGTATTTTACATTAGGTATTGTTGGTAATATTTGCAACTGTATAATATTTATACGGCATTTGAATCGTCCAAATCCTAGTTCCATTTATTTACTTTCTCTTTCAATTTTTGCTATTATTTATTTAATTTGGGTAATGATTCCACAGTTTCATACACTAAATCATGCTGATCCTCAAACAACATCATTACTATATTGTAAAATAAGACTTTATGGTGGTCATGTATTGGGTCAATGTCTTCGCTATGTTATCGTATTTGCCTCTGCTGATCGATATTTTGTTACAAGAACAAATGTTCGTATTCGTTCATTACATTCAGTTGACATTGCAATGAAACTTGTTTTCATTATGTTATTAATATGTTTATTAATTGCTATGCATCTTCCTATTTTAATGGATATAAGAGGTGGTATTTGTGGAATGTTTGGTTTGTACAAGTTAATTTATGCAATTTATCAAATTATCTTAGTTGGTATTTTACCACCAGTACTAATGTGCATCTTTAGTACTCTTACCATTCTTAGTCTAAATCAACGACATGGTGCTCAGGTACGTGCCAGACGAAGAGATCGATATCTTATGCGTATGATTACTGCGGAAGTAATTGTAAATATTGTGACATCAATACCATATTCATCTAATCTTGTCTATGGTGCAGCAACATATTATGTAGTGGGGAAAAGTGCTCAACGACTTGAAATTGAATCATTCATTACGTTTTTTACTCAATTTCTGGCTTATATTATAAGTGTTGCACCATTTTATGTATTTATTTTAACATCAAAACCATTTCGGCATGAATTCATAAATCTACTGATTAAATATTGGAATAAATGCACATCACGACGAGTTCGAATCACTCCCTTAAACCGAAAAAATACTGCAGTACTAATTGAACGCACAATAATTCATGACAGACAACATAAAAAAATATTGCACAAGTTTCAAACTGGTTTTTAAAATTTTAATAACATTTAATTACAAAAAATACAGTCAAACAACATTTTAATTATATACACTATCATTCTATTTCTTAAAAACGGCATGAAACTTCGTGTTAGATGACTCTTTCTTTATCAGATATAATTAATTAGAAATATGCATAGTTATCAAGATTTTTAGATGAAAATTAATGAAGATTAATGCTAAAAAAATTTCTATATATTTATATTCTAGAGAAGTTCTCTGAGTCCATTCAAATGCCTGCGGTGTTTGGAAATATGTTTTCAATTGTTATTAATAAAAAAAAAAGGAATAGGAAGTAGACTCCGCTAGAAAATTTATTCTATTGAATGTAGCCAAATAATCAGCATGTTCTATCTATAAGATATGAAAGAGAGTTATTGTTTATCTAGACTTGTATGATTTTGATTATTATTTATCTTTATTACATCTGCGTTAATAAGGACATACTGACATTATATTTACTTTAATTTAGCTAATCATTATTTAAATATTTTTTGTCTTTAAAAGATATAAATTATTTGTAGGTATAATCTAAATTACATCAATTCAACTAAAAATTGAATTATGCTTATCTCTTTTTACATGCATCTGCAGATGATTAATTGTCGGATGATTAAATAGTGAATAATCAAAATCTTAATTATTACTTTGTCAGTATTTATCAAACCATGCATTACATCATAAAAAACAACTCAAATTCTGTGGACAAAACTCACCTATGAGATATTTCAATGTATACTTGAAAAATAAAGAAGAGTTTTGAATTTAATCATAAACAAGCTGATTTATGAGAAACTGTTATATTATCTTTGATTTTCTTATATTGTTATAAAATATGTGATTTGTGAAAATTTTAATCGATGATAGTGAAAAGGAAAAGGATTAGAATTTCTAAAAGGATCTGAGGAGTGAATGTAAGATTTGGTTTACACAGAAATTCATGTAGATGAATTAAGTAGATCTACGAGAAACTTCAAAAAAAATATGGTGTTGAAATTGAGTTTGTCTAATTGTATATAGAGCCATTGAATACTAAAGAACCTTTCATAATTTTTGTTCATAGTTCTTATATCTTATTAGTAATGATTAAACTTTTGTACTCTATGATTCAATGAATAGCACTCGTTCCAACTATATTTGTAACACCAGCAATTGTTGCGGCATTCATTTGGCCAGCTAAGAAGAACGGTATGCGATGATTACCTGTATCGGTCACATAAATATTGCCCATAAAATTTATTGTAACATCTCTCGGTTGAAGTAATTGAGTTGATAAACTTCCACCTATTTTAGTAGAGCTACCACCAAGAAGTGTCCAACTAGTAGCTCCTAATATCCAACAAACAATATTCTTAGCACAATAGTTAGTTATAATAAGACTATTAGTAATTGCGTCAAAATGAAGACCAAGAGGATTACACAATCGCATTATTTTTGTTTTGTGATTAATCAAGGAGCCTGGTGTAACTGCAATAAGAATATATTTATAATGAAATTTCATAGTTTACTTCATGATCAATCAATGAAGCGAAAATTTAGTTTTGGTAGAATCTAATTTTAGCTGTTTTATTTGTGTATTGTGATTGTTTGATTATTTTGACAATGAAAACCAACCTTATCAGTTTATCAAACATGATCGATTTTTTGAAACGAATTCGAATCAATTTATTGAATTATATTTCTTAAACGTATTCTTATAACTCTTCATAAAAAGAGTCTTATCATCTTGGGACATCTGATATTATAATTGGAGAAACTAATAACTGATAAAATCAATTAAATACCAATATATTGTTCTTCATAATCTAAGATATATTTGCCAATAGACGAACCTATATGTAATTTATAAAAATTTTTAAATTCGTCTGATAATAGTTTTTTAAACAGCAAACTAAGTATTTCGATCAAATTCTCTTCTGAATACTTTGTAAAAGATGTAATTTATAATGATTGTAATAACCTTTCAAAAATTTTTATTCTATTCTTGTGATAATTGTAATGATGATGGAATTGAGATTGATCTTGTCACGAAACTAACTCGAATAGTTTGAAAACGTTCCATTGTCAAATTTACTTGTTCTATTTTATTTTTACAATAAAATAACAAAAGAAAATCATTTTTTTTGTTTTCTACGTGCTAAAGAAACCTTTGTCTATTTCTCGAAGAATTTTTTTAAACAAAGAATTGCTTGTTTTTTATAATTAGCCACTTTTGTGTATTCTCATCCAAAGTCTTTTTTGGAATTCATTTTAATTTGTTTTTTTTTCTTATCTTGGAACTATTAACAAAATATTTATCGGCGAAAGGAAACATGAATTGCAGTGATAAATTATCATGAAAATTATTTCTTATTGTTAAAGTTAAAGCTAAGATATAGAATTCTATTAATACACGTTTAATAATCATATAGTTTTAATCATAAAACAGATAAAATAGTACTACAATGCAGCGATTCATTATCAGTTCTATTATTAAGTTTATAGACAGGAGAATGATATTACATAGGTTTAACTAAAAGCTTTGAGATTGTTAGAAAAATATGAAGAAAGATGGATATTTCCAGTTTTACTTTATTAAATGTTCAATATAGTCATCATGATTATTTATACTGAGTTTCATTCTTTCCAACAGTATGACAAGATCTTTTTAAAAATGTTCTTCTGTAATATTTTGCATAATGTTGAAAATCATGTTAATCAATGATTTTTCATTTAGTTAATCAGTTGAATTACACTTCATGTATGATGTAAAGAATATAGAAAATAAAGCTTTTGATTCAAATCTACTTCAATGAACAATCATGACCAACGTAATAGAATTATTGAAAGCGATACATAGTTATTCATATTTTATTTTTTGACACGAATACTATAAGTTATCATTTGTGTCATTATTGTATTTTTCTGTCAATTAAGCTATTCCAAACTATGACTATTCTGTGTGTACAAAGAGAGAAAATTTTGCAATGTACATCCTCTAAATAGTTGTTCGTTCTATGCATACTATGTTTACACTTTCTTTTTTTTTTATTCGCGATGAAAACTGATAACCATAAGGTCCTGACAGTAGAAAGGGAAAAGATAACAAGAAATAAAATAAAAAGCTGTTAGCGCAATCCTTTCGGGATTAAAATGTGAAACACGATATTACTGTTTTCGCTGTCGGCTACAGACTGTGACGCTACTTTTGGCTATCAGCCACACTATGTGATAGTGTCGGTTACAGTCTGTGATAGTCTTCTACTATCGAAATGTATTCGATGACCTTTGACCCTCGTCGATCACGGTCTGTGGGGGAGTGGGGAAGGGGTGGTGCAAATTTCTACCCTTAAACACTTCAACACTCTCTTTCAGATCGTGTTTCACAAAAATAAAAAAGACACGCAAAGGAACAAAAACAAAAATAGACACAATTAAGCAAGGAAAGATTCCGGGAAAAAAAAGAGTAGTTGAACTTCCTCCAGATCAAAAGAAGAAAGAGAAAAGTTGAAAGAAATCTACCTCATACATCTTTCAAACACTGATTCATTGTCAATAAATCGTTTAGAAATATGTTTACACTTTCTATACACTATAAATGCTTATTTCACGAATGATTAAAATAAGTGTTATACATATACCCATGTAACTCTGAAATGCAGACTAAACGCGTTTCGGAGCGTTTGAACCAAGAAAACATGTTTAGACGCGTTTTAAATACACGTCCTGATACGTTCGAACTGAGAAATGCGTTTAGACGCATTTTGAAAAAACGCGTTTACACTTTTTTAGATAAGGATAACTATGAGTTTAGGAATGATCTTTGGTAATGCTCGAATAAATTTGACAGAACTTATTAATTTGACATAGGCTCTGAAAAATTTCTATATAATTAACCATCCAATTACTACATAGTTTAGGAAAATTATAACTGATTTTTTCCAAGTATTTTTAGGATGATATTCAATCATTTTGTGGAATGTAATAAAGTTTCCAGATAAATAATAATAATCTTGATAATAATCTTTCCAAACGAAAACATTATATTTCTTAAATTAGAAACTATCTTTTATTACAGTATAAGCTTTTGGTTCTGTTCAATTGAAGGCTTTTCTGCCAAAGACAGTCTAGTTGAAAAATAAAATTTTCAGACAGAATAAACCGAAATGTAATGATTATTCAGGAATACGAGTCAAACTCGAGTGGTCGATTCAAATTATTGATTGAGAAAATAACAAATAAAAATATTCAAAAATTTATTAAGAAAAATAAAACCAAGAAGCAGAATTATATAATTATTAGTTTTATAAATAAAAATATTTTCCACTACTTTATTAAACTGCCTTTCTTTTCAGCAAAACTAATTTATCCCTCTTGAAGGACTATAGTCTATTTTTATTTGTCTCACTTTCATCAATCAAAAAGTCTGCATTTAATCATTTGAAAATTACAAGACATAAATTTTTAGCTAATACTGAAGAAGATTTATCATATTTTATACATTTCATTTTATTTGAAATAAGTTCTAAAAGACTGTCTTATTAAAAGAGAAATTTAACTTATGCATAGATATGCCAATATAGTTCATTGGTTCAAGTAAATAGACTTCTAATCTAACATCTTATGTTCTAGCCTCACTGGTCGCACAATCTAAATGTATGTATAAAAATCAAATAAATGTCATAGACAATGCCTCATGTAAGAGAAGATCATGATGTGAAGACGATAATGATGTAGATCGAATCTGTAAGGATAGAATCAAATTTTTTTCCAAAAAAATGAAACGCATTTAAACGCGTGCAAAATTTGAGACGCGCTTGAACGCATCTGAGACACGTTTCATAAACGCGTCAGGACGCCTCAAATGTTTCAGTTTTGACGTGTTTACAGCGTTTATTGTATGCATTTTAAACACGGCTCGGATGCGTTTACAAACGCGTTTAATCTCAAAAAATTTTTACATCGGCAATGAAGATATAATTTACTAAAACATATTAAAAAGGCATTCATTAATTTCAAAACTTTGATTATCACTATTGTCGAGAAAAAGATAATGTCATCTGAGAGTATGCAATTTAAAATATTGTCTTACATACTCAAGACTCATATTTATATAGTGAGATTGTTAACGCCAATAAATATTATTTTATGACGCCCATTTCTGCCCCATAGGTATTGTCAAGAAATCCGGAAAAAAAAAATCCGGAGAAGGCAAAATCTGGAAAATTTTTATGCGAAGTTTATTGAAAAAAGAAGACACAACAGGTAAAAAGTGTGGAGATGTTCGAGACCATTTGATAAGTTTATTTCTTGGAAGCGACCAGTAGTGAGAGTCCTTCGAGAAGTTCCTCACGATCGATGTCGTCGTTGCAGAAGCAGGTATTCAATTTGTCGAGTTGTTTCTGCATCGCCAACGTTTTCAGCACCGTTTTCTTTTGCGCCCCTGCCTTGAACTTGAGAGTTTGTTGTCGAAAGATGACTTCTTCGGCTTGCAAACAAGCGATGAACATCCACATACTGAGATGAGTTTTGTTCATACGCTTGTTGAAACGATTATTCCAGCCTGAACGAGAGAAAAGGAATGCTTCTCATCAAAAGATTCCATAAAGACAAAAAGAGGATTGCTCACCCTCGACGTGATTATTGGTGCGTATATCGAGATCCGCCACGTTCCATAGGTTCAAGTTTACCTTCTTCATCCAGTGGTTTCGGAAGTAATCGATGAGATCGTCGATAGAATCGGGTGCTTCCTTAACAATGTCGTCGAAACCGAGTTCGACCTGATCGAGTGTGAGCAGAGTCAAGACCATGAGCTTTCTCGCAGAACAGCGAGCGTCCATGTGAGTCTTGTATACCATGGCAAGCCCTAGTGTCTGAATTCTCCAGTGGATCGCCTGTGTATAGTGAAAGTAGCAGCATGTTTGGTGAGTATTCGGAAACTGAATAGAGGAAGATAAAGAAAAAAATGTATCAACATGTTTTATTTCTTTTCCGAATTTTTCTTTTCCTGATTTCTTATTTTCCCGATTTTACTTTTCCGGATTTATTTTTTCCGGATTTCTTGACATATTCTGCCCCATATATATATAAATCTTTTTTCTTTCCTGTCAAATAAGTACATTGTTTTGGTGATCATTATGAGAACATGATGACCTAATATTCTTTCTTGCGTCGCTCTTTTTTTTGTTTTGTTATTATGTATTTAATTTTTCCCAATATGTATATATATTCTTTCTTACATCTCCTTCATCTTTTTCACATATATATCAACAGCTACATAACAAGTTATTTATATAAGCTTATGATTTTATGTATATTATAGTTTCAAAGCTCTACTATACTATCCTCACACGACTTCAAGAGTTATCAGAGATGAATATCATTTTATGTTTACATATAAACTAAATTTTTCTTAAGGCTCAGAACTAATGCAACATACTTTACTTATGATTTTAATAAAGTATAAAGATAAAGTAATACATAGTTCTGTATTATATTACTTATTTTTTGTTAACTTTTCGTTATTTACGACCTTGCTTTGTTTTAGGTTTTATATTTATATAGAAAAATATGCCAGAAAACGATATTGAAGTTTGTAAATTAAATATTTAATAATTACATTTAATATATTTAGATTTTAATGATAGCACTATTATTAAGTATTCTTCGGATCTTCTGATGTGAATAATAAATCCATATTTGCTAATGAATAACATTCATTAAATCATCTTTTCTCTTTGATTTCGCTATGCATGACTACATTCATGAATAATTATAAATTAGTGCAACAGAATTTCTAAAATAAATATACAAATGTAATTATTTTTAATTTATAGTATTCTACCATCTAGTTTTCTCGCTCTTATTAGTCTTATTCAACCATATAATTTTTTATAGAATAACGTCTTCTCTATGGGTAAAAAAATGTAGCGTCATTTTTTTCTCAACCATCGTATAACTGCTCTTCAGTTTTATTCTTCTGCTTTATATCTTTCTATAAGATAACTAGATATCTATTTCTTAAACTTTCGATTATTATTTTTCTTTTATTAATAAATATCGAACAACGATGTCTGCGACAAATTTACCTTTTATACAACGAGAAATGATTCGATATGGTATAACTACATATTTTGTATTAGGTATTATGGGTAATATTTGTAATTGTATAATGTTTACACGACCTGCATCTCGTCGTGCACCTAGTTCTATCTATCTTCTTTCTCTCTCAATTCTTTCTATTATATATTTATCCTGGTCTTTTACTCACCAAATTTTTGCATTTAATTATATTGATCTCGACACAACATCGTTATTATTTTGTAAAGTAAGGCTTTACATTTCTCTGATTCTGGGTCAAGGTACACGATATGCCATTGTACTCATTTGTGCTGATCGATTTTTTGTTACAAGAACAAATGTTCGTTTTCGATCATTTAATTCTGCTCAATTTGCAATAAAGCTTGTTTTTATTAAGATCCTAATGATATCATTAGCAGCTATACATCTTCCTTTTTTTATGGATATTAGAGGTGGTATTTGTGGAACGATTGGTTTGTACAAATTAATTTATGCAATTTATCAAATGATAATAGCTGCTATTTTGCCACCAGTATTGATGTGTATCTTTAGTGGTCTCACCATTCTTAGTCTTAACCAACGACATGGTACTCGAGTACATGCAAGACAAAGAGATCGACATCTTCTGCGTATGGTAATTGCGGAGGTAATAGTCAATATTCTTACATCAATACCATATTCATGTAATGTTATGTATGGTGCAATAACATATAGTGTAACTAATAAAAGTACATATCGACGTGAAGTTGAATCCTTTATCACTTTTTTCACTCAATTTCTTATTTATCTCATAAGTGTTACTCCTTTTTATCTGTTTATAATAACATCGAAGTCATTTCGGAATGATTTCGTCAAACTCATCAACTTTTGGGGCAAATGCACATTAAGAAGATTTCGAATTGTTCCATTAAATGAGCAAAACATTACAGCAACAGTTAATCATCCAACGACTCGTGGCAAATAATAAAAAAAGACACTTCAAATCTTGTTCGGACTAATTTCACAATTATATATAAACGTTTTCGCAACATTATATTGTAAAAAAAACTATAGTTAAGCCAAAAACTAACCATATATACTTTCACATTTACATGTTGTTTTAGCAATAAAAGTAGCATGCTTCTAAGAAGAAAATGAAAATAATTCAAGTTTGCAAGGTTTATTGCATTCTCTAAAAGAAATTGTGCTCTTCAGACAAGATATTAACTTATACCGAGTGTTCCAAAAGTTTTGCGACACTTAGTATTTTAAGAATATCTTACCACAGACAAATACTAGAATCTTAATGTTTTTACAAAAGATGCGCCGTAAAAAGCTCTACAAATGCTATAGGAAGAAATTCCTATTGATTTATTTTGTTGTTGTGTTTTATATGAAAAATGAACAGGTCATACGAAGATGTTTTGTCCCACTTTACTTAACTCTATAATTTTAATAAAAACATTTTTTTTTGTTTTGCAAATATCTCGGCTTGAGAAAACGTTAACGCCTTGATTTTGTTTTTAGAAGATGCGCCGTCAAAAGCTCTAGAAAGTGCCATATGAGCAAGTTCCTATTAATTTGTTCTAATAACTTTTCTAGTTGGTTAAAACGAGAAGTCTTTCTAAGGTTACTACCGAGTGTTAAACTAACGTGGCTTTTTTCTCTTTCTCTTTGTCTCCCTAGTTCAAGATTCATCCAGGTGTACACTCTCTTTGTTTTCATTATCTATCTTTGGATGTATTCGTGATATCACTTTCTTTCTCTTTATGATATCACTTTTCTCTATGATATCACTCTCTTTCTCTCTATGCTATCACTTTTCTCTATAATATCACTCTCTCCAGGCTCTCCCCCTTTATTGTATAAATAGCCAGGATTTTCCAATAAAATATATAGTTGTAGTGGAGATACACATTAACACTCGTGATACTTATTACTCGAATCAAATGGCAGCTGATCAACGAAGAAAAATATTTCTTTGTGGTTTAAATTATGAATGAGAACTTTTTTCTTTTAGATTTATTTAATAAATTTCTGTTTTTTTCTTAGTACCACTAATGAAACACTAAGAAAATACTGTTTGACTTATGGAAAAATAAATAATTGTATTATGATGAAAAACTCGGAAGGTAAATCCAGAGAATTTCTTTATGTTACTTATGAAGGTAATAAATAAAACTTGTTTAAATTGCGACAATGAATATTCAAATTATATAGATCCATCATCGGTAGATAGTTTTATGCATTCGGGACCACATATTATCGATGATAATGAATTACACTGTAAAACAGTCCCAATAAAAGAAAAAAAAACAACAACATCTTCAACAAATGATCCACCACCTCTACCAATTTCACCTGTTTCTTCATCAACTGCTCAAGAATATCCAGCTGATGATCCACTACCTCCACCTATTGCAAATGTTTCTTCATCAACTGCTCAAGAACATCCACTTGATAAAAAGTTATTTATTAGTGGTCTACGTCCCGGTATCAATGAACAGAGCCTTAATGAACATTTTTCACGTTTCGGTATTGTTACTGAAACTGTTCTTATTAAGCATCACGATGGTTAGTTTAAAAAAAAAAGTTTTGATTTAAAAGTATTTTTTTTTAGGCAAACCTCGTGGATTTGCTTTTATTACATTTGATAGTCGTGATGCTGTTACAGTTGTTCTTGAACAGCAACATGTAATTAATGGTGAAACTTTAGATATTCAGAAAGCTGTACCATAAGAAAAAATGGGTGGTCCTATTCGAAGAACAGGGTAAGTTTAATGTGTTTCTATATTAATACTTTTAGTGCTTTTTTTTAAGTCGTCGAGGTGGTGATAGCAACTATGGTTCATCAAGTGATCGTGGTAACTATGATTCAGCAGGTGGTAAAAGTCATCGCTGGGCTCCATACAACACGTGTACTGGTTATAGTGATCGACGTAATCGTGGTCAAGCTGCTCGAAGTAATCGTAATGATCGACATAGTTGTGGTGGTCAAGCTGATACACGTGGACGTGAACATTATAATCCAATACATATTTATATTAATTAAAATGTAAAAGTCTGTTGTTTGTATTTTTTTTTTCTATGAAATTGATTATTTGAATAAAATAGGATACTCTGTAAGTTTCATAGTTATACTATCTAATATACAAAAAAGAATGTCTGTCTGTTCTTTATGCATTTGGTCCAAGGCGAGAAACGACTGGCTTTGTGATTTAAGTCACTTAAATAACTTTTCTAACTTAAAATGACTTTTTTGATTTTAAAGTCGTGAAAGTCATTAAAGTCATTAATTTTGTCTCAATTTTTAGTGCTTTATTTGACTAGTTCTGTAAACTTTGATACTGCAGATTTATTGGGTGCTTTCTAGAAGGATGTGTTAAACTGATTATATGTATACTAGCAAGATAAAGAATAGTTTGGGATGTATTCATAAACTAGCTGATTTATGAGAACCTGTGATATCATCTTAGGTTTTCTTACATTTTTATAAAATATGTGATTTGTGAAGATTTCCATGGATAATAGTCTAAAAAAAAAGATTAGAATTTAGAAATTCTATAAATTTTCTGTAATAGCTGAGAAAATTTTGGAAATCTCTCATCAGAATATGAGGAGCAATTGCAAGATTTATTTTACGCAGAAATTCATATCGATGAAATAAGTATAGCTGCGAGAAAATTGTAGAAAAAGCTATGATGTTGAAATCGAATTTGTGTACTTGTATATAGAAGCACTAAATAGTAAGGAATCTTTCATAATTTTTGTAATCAATATTTGAATTATTAATATTAGATTTCTTATCTAAAGCAGAGTATTATTTTCTCCGTATCAAAATTTTTTTTTTCATAGTTCTTATATTGATTAGTAACGATCAAACTTTTGTACTCTAGGATTCGATGAATCACTTTGAACTGAATTGATAGATTTCTATAAATTTTTATTATATTTCTTATTATTCAAGCAACTCGCACACAAATATAATAGTCGATCATCACATGATTTGTGATACTATGCCAAAAGAACTCAAAATTTGCTAATTGTCTCACATTCCTTGGTAGTATTTCACGTGTTGTGAAAATAGTATACTTTATGCTAAAAAGAAAAAAACTTCTAAAGAATTATCATAGTTACTGCTGAAATAGGCAGATAGAAACTAGTATTATTTGTAGTCGTAGTTATTGTTACACTGGTTTTTGTGGAGATTGAACTTGTAGTTGGTGATATTGGTCGATTTGGCGGTTGCTGTAATTGTTGTTGAGGTAGTTTTCAAAGAAATAAAACTATATATATCAGTTGTTATTACTCCCAAGATAAGCAAAGTAGAGTGCGTAGCCATAATAAACATTGTGTTTTCTTGTAAAACGTATTCTTATGTCTAATTAAAACGGATATGACACAATAAAAAATATACAATTCAACTGTTCTGCATAGATCATGTCATGTTCAATAGCACTGATTCTTAACTATATATACTTTGTTTAGAGCATAGTTTGGTTTGAAAGTAAGAAGAGGCAGCAATACTAGCGTAACTTATTTTAGTTTTAATGAATAAAGACAAATTTCAAACACATTGGTATTACACCAGCAATTTCCAAAAGCAAAAGGCACTATGTTTCATGATCACTTTCCTTTTTTTGATAGTTACACTCTTGTAAAATACTTCATATAATTAATTATGTGAAATAAATTTGAAAATGAATTTGTATTTTTCTATCATATGTAAAAATGGTAACAATTGGTTTTTCTTCATCATCTCACGTATCACATATGAATTGTAACGGAAAAGAGTGTAATTAGAAAATACTAAAATTTGACCGTTAAAAAATGCCTGTAAAAATCAAATCTCAAAATGAGCTATCTAACTCGATGGATCGACGTAATTCAAAAAAATTTTTTGCATAAGCTAAGATGGTTTCACCGAAGGAGATCAATATTCTGAAGCTAGTTCAGACCGAGCAGACAGTAGAAATTTTTGGCTCAATTTCAAGACTTGCTAAAGGCAGATTGAAAGGAGAAGTCATATCCATTAATCAAATATATGAACTAAACTACACTGTATGAATTACTCAATGATTACGTTAGTACAGGTTTTATTTTCAAGAAAGTTCGTAAGTAGACAGTCCTTCATATCTACAAAATGATATTGTAAGAATAGTTTGTCTATTACAAAAGTTTATGCCCAGTAATAAATAATCTTTGACGTTAAGACTTTGTCGTTTTACTAATAACTATAGATTATAATATTTCAAATTATTCATAGGACTATCCCATTCCTGTTTAAATGTTCTCACATGTTAATCAATAATGAATATCGTTCAAATATCTTTACAAACGTACGTTCCTTCTACGATATATGAAATATTAATGGATGAGATGTAATACAAAATTCCATCGTGATGAATCTAATTCTTTTTCAACTACTATTTAAAGACACATTGAATAACTTATGCCAAACTTGGTATATGAATTAATTGCCATTGACTTTTATACTCACACTGATAACAATGTTAAAGATACATATTTATCTATCTCTTTTGATAAGTTATTATTTTTTATTAATATATCGACATTTATTAACAGTATTAGAAAAGAAGTTGTCATTCGACAGCATATACTAAAATGTAGTTCTGTATTTCATAGACAATAAAAAAATAGAATATGTTTTTGATAATTTTAACTTTTTGTATCTTTTCTTCTTTTGAGATCATTTTACAATATCTAACTTCATATTTTAACAGCACAATATTTTAATGAAATCAGTTTATTGTACTTGTAGACCAAACAATAGAATCTATCTTCTGCTAAACTATCAGAAATAAAATATTCGTATTTATTCGGCTTTCATAGACTTCTTGTAAAATCCATTTTCAAAAACAAAAGAGATTTTTATAGAAATTCATGTTTCAAGAAAATAATATACTCAAATATAAGAACTAATGACTTAGAGTTATTATATTAGGTTGTCAACAAAGTTCTTGCGTTTTTTAAGAAAAAATTCTAGAACATTCGAGAAAGTTCTAGAAGTTTCCATATTAAGAGTATATAAAGAGAGGATGAATGTCTTCCGAATGATAATAAAATCATCGATATGGATGTCGCTAGTGAACTGAAAATAGATCTTTCTCGTAGAGAGATTCGGGTGCTTTTACTTCATGAATTCCGTCTTGGTCACAAAGCAACGGAAGCAGCCAACAACATATGCAGCACGATGGGGGAGGATGTACTCTCTACTCGTACGGCACAACATTGTTTCAATCGGTTTAAGAATGGTAACTTGGAACTCGACGATTTACCTCGCTCCGGTAGACCACTGGAACTGGATGTTGATCTCTTAACACAGCTTATTGAAGAAGATCCTCGATTGACTTTACGGTGTTTAGCAGAGCAGCTTGGGTGCTCTCATACTACAGTGGAAAAACATCTGATCGAATTAGGCAAGACATGGAGATATGGAGTTTGGATACCTCACGAATTATCACCACATCAGCTTCAACTTAGAGTTGATGCTTGTATGGATTTAATGACATCTCATCGTAATTATCAATGGCTCCGCAATCTTATTACTGGTGATGAGAAGTGGGTGTTATACATTAACTACACGCACAGACGCCAATGGTTGGGTGCTGGTCAAACAGGCGTAGCAACGCCTAAGACCGATCCGCACTCTAAGAAGGTGATGCTGAGCGTCTGGTGGGGAGTCAATGGAATTATTCACTGGGAAATTCTTCCAAATGGTTGCACCATCGCTGCTGATCTATACTGTCAACAATTAGATCGAGTTGCTGAAAAACTCAAGGGGAAGCAGGATCGAATTTATTATTTGCATGATAATGCGAGACCCCATGTTGGAAAGTCGACCTGCCAAAAATTATTGAATCTCAGATGGATTATCATTCCTCATCCACCTTATTCTCCTAACTTGGCTCCAACGGATTACCATTTTTTTCGTTCTCTTTCTCATCATTTGCGTGAGAAAAAGTTCGACGACGAGAACGACTTTGTCATGGCCTTCAGCCATGATAACTCATGAGTCAAGGAATTCCTGATTCATTTGTATATGATCGAGATTCCTGAGTCATATGTATATGACCGGAATTCTTGAGTCATGTACATATGACCAGAGATAGTATATAAGAGCAGCGCTTCTGCTTCTGTGTGTGTGTCTTCCCTTTCTCAGTCTTCTCTCTTCACAATAAACATTGTCTTCACAATGGTGCACTGGCCGGTCTACTGTAACCACTGAACAGTAGATCACGTCTTATTCGACCTGGTTGCTGGTATCGTCTGATTTATGCTTAAAGAAGAATAACTTAAAGCTCAAGAACGTGCCTTAAAACAAACTGTAGAACGTGACAAACGCTCAGAAACCCGTACTCAAACCAAACTCACTGTTTCGAACACGCCAACAGAAACTCCTTCGCAGTCTGATCCTCAATTCATCTTGAGGGATGACATTGTATATCGCATCATCTCTTCAGTCAAACGACCACACATCTCTCCAGTACCATACCTTCCTAAATCCCTCCTTTCTCTTGCACTTCATTTCCATCATGATCATCCGCTGAGTGGACATTTTGGTGTACATCGTACTATATCGCGTATTCGTGACAAATATTGGTGGCCAAACATGCGTACATCCATTCGAAATTATATTGCATCATGTCCTCAATGTGCCCGTCACAACATCTCTCGCATAAAGCCCCCTGGTCACCTCAAATCTATTACACCTCCATCAGCTGTCTTCCAAGTTCTTCATATGGACTTCTGGGGCCCTGTTCGGACACCGTCAGCTCATGGTAATCGTTACGTACTTGTTCTTACAGATAATTTATCCAAATATGTAATTGCCGAAGCCCTACCAGACTGTACTGCTAAAGCTGTAGCTCAAGTTCTGATCAATCGCTTTATTCTTATTCATGGTGCTCCCGAACGCCTCATCACTGATAATGGAACACACTTCAACAACCATCTCCTTCGTCACATCACCAACACTATGAGCATCCCTCACGCTTTCTCTGCCGCATATCATCCACAAACAAATGGTCAAGTCGAACGTTTCAATGCGACTTTTGCTACTCAACTTGCTAAATATTGTGACTCAGACAAAACCAATTGGGATGAGTACCTTCCGTCTGTAGTATATGCGTACAACACTAGTGTTCATTCTACCACACAACTGACTCCTTATGAACTCGCGTTTGCCCGTCATCCCAAAAGTCCATTTGATCCTCTCTCACCCACCATCACTCTCCGTCCCCTACACTCTTTTTATCCATATCTCAAGCAAGTGCATCATCTTCTTACCAAGAGAGCACAAACAAACATCCGCTGTCAACAATCTAATTGGCAACAACGTTATAATCAAAATCGTCTTAATATCTCTTATCGTCCCGGTGATCTTGTATATGTACACGTTCCTGCTGGTCGTTCCAAACTTGACGCTCGCTATCGAGGTCCATGCACTGTGAT
This sequence comes from Macrotrachela quadricornifera, assembly GCA_022393335.1. Classification (NCBI taxonomy): domain Eukaryota; kingdom Metazoa; phylum Rotifera; class Eurotatoria; order Philodinida; family Philodinidae; genus Macrotrachela; species Macrotrachela quadricornifera. The sequence goes on from JAJEKB010020228.1 coordinate 192,685, forward strand.
GGACCTATCTGGTGAACAAAACTACCTTATCCAAGATCATCTTACTGGTCAGAAGGACTGGTGTCATGTTAATCAATTGTTACCTGCAGTTCCTCGTCATCCACATTAGTTTTCTCATATGCTCATAGAACATTCGGATAGTGGCAGTCTGACTGTTTTAAATGCTCGTTCACTTTGTTTATCGCTTAACGTCATTATTCTCTTCTTCTCTCTATTGAAACATCATACGGATTGTGGCAGTCCGACTGTTTCAAATGCTTGATCACACTGTTTATCACTTATCGTCATTATCCTCTTCTTTTCTCTTCATTCCATTCTTACATGAAACATTATATCGATTCGGGCAGTTCGACTGATTCATATGCTCGATTACTCTGTTTATTATTTAACGTCACTATTCTGTTCTTCCCCCTCCATTCCATTCTTAAATGAAATATCATACGAGTTGTGGCAGCTCGCATACTTATCCTCGTCATCGTTTATATTACTCACTTTCAATCTCACATTTTTTATACACATGCTTAATTCCATCATTGTTTATTTCTTAGTCACATTTGACTTAATATTTCATCCAGCCTTTTTTATATTTTCTCTTTCTCTTCATTTTCTTGTTTTGTTTTCTTTTTTTTTTTTTGCTTTTATGTGCACTACTTGCTTGGTGGGGGGAGGTGTCATGGCCTTCAGCCATGATAACTCATGAGTCAAGGAATTCCTGATTCATTTGTATATGATCGAGATTCCTGAGTCATATGTATATGACCGGAATTCTTGAGTCATGTACATATGACCAGAGATAGTATATAAGAGCAGCGCTTCTGCTTCTGTGTGTGTGTCTTCCCTTTCTCAGTCTTCTCTCTTCACAATAAACATTGTCTTCACAGACTTGAAAATGGATATCGCCAACTTCTTTGGTCAAAAGTCACAGGACTTCCACGAACGCGGGATCCTATCTTTGCCCGAACGTTGGCGACAAGTCATAGATAGTAGTGGTGCATATATAATTGAAAGTTAGTTGTATTGTTAGAGTTTAAAAATAAGAATAAAATTTTTGAAAAAAACGCAAAAACTTTGTTGACAACCTAATATATCTTAATAAATATGTATCATACAGATTGTTAGTTAGATCTACCTATGAGAGAATGAACTCAAAAGTTGACTTGATTTCCATTGAATTATTAATCGAAGATCTTTATTCTGTACCTGTAATGATTGTAATGATGACAGAAATGAAATCGATCTTAAAACGAAACTAACCCGAACAGTTAGTTTGAGAACGTTCCATTGTTAAATGTATCTGTTTTGTTTTATATGTACAATAAACAACTAAAGAAAATTAATTTTCATTTTAATTTGTTTTTCTTGTCTCAAAACTATTGGCAAAATATTAATCTGCAAAAGGAAACATCAAAACTTATTTGAAATTTTTTCTTATTAAATATATTTTTGAATTTATTATGGAAATTATTTTTTATTGTCTAATTAAATAAATAGATGAAATAGTACTACAATGCGTCGATTCATTATTATTTCTATTATTAAGTTTCTAGATAGGAGAACGATATTACATAGATTTGACCAAAACTTTTGAGACCGTTAAAAAAGTATAAAAGAGAAATGAAAATTTTCAGTTTTATTTTATTTTTAATAGATAGTATAAGTTATTATTTATGTCAACTAAATTATTTGAAAATAAAAGAAATATTCATTCATTTCAAAACTTTGATTATCACTATTATCGAAAAAAAGATAATGTCATTTGAGAGTATGCCATTTAAAATACTGTCTTAAATACTCAAAACTCATATTTATATAGCGAGATGGATATCATTTTATGTTTACATATAAACTAATTTTTTCTCAAGCCTCAGAACTAATGCAAAACACATTTTACTTATTTATATTTTAATAAAGCATAAAGATAAATTAATACCGAGTTTTGTATTCTATTACTTGGTTTTTGTTAACTTTTCCTTATTTATGACTTTGTTTTGTTTTAGACTTTATATTTATATAGAAAAATATTAAGGAAAACAATACTGAATTTTATAGAGTAAGTACTCAAAAAGTGCATTAAATATATTTAGATTCTAATGATAGTACCATTGTTGAGTATTCATCAGATCTTCTGGCGCGAACAACAGATACGTGCTCGCTGATGAATAATATTCATTAAGTTAACTTTTTTCTTTAATTTCGCTATACATGATTATATTTATGAATAAGTATAAATAAGTGCAATAGAATTTCTAAAAGAAATACACAAGGTAATTATTTTGAATTGATAGTATTCTACCAACTGTTTTTCTTCCACTATCATTAGTCTTGTTTAACAACATAATTTTCTATATCATAATGCCTTCTCTATGAGTTGAAAAATGCAACGTCATTTTTTCACAATCATCAAATAGTTGTCCTTCAGTTTTATTCTTCTGCTTTATATCTATTTCTCGAATCTTCACTTATTACTATTATTTTTTAAATAAACATCTAACAACGATGAGTGCAACAAATTTACCCTTTATACAAAAAGAAATGATTCGATATGGTATGACTACGTATTTTGTATTAGGTATTACGGGTAATATTTGCAATTGTATAATGTTTACACGATCTTCATGTCGTCGTGCACCTAGTTCTATCTATCTTCTTTCTCTCTCAATTTTTGCTATTATTTATTTATTCTGGGCAATTATTCCACAGATTTATACACTTAATTATACTGATCCTGAGACAACATCGTTACTATATTGTAAAGTAAGACTTTATGGTACCACGTTTCTTGGTCAATGTATCCGATATGTCATAGTATTCGCTTGTGTTGATCGATTCTTAGTTACACGAACAGATGTTCGTATTCGTTCATTACATTCAGTTCAATTTGCAACAAAACTTGTTTTCATTATGATCCCAATAATATTATTGCTTGCTATACATCTTCCTATTTTAATGGATATAAGAGATGGTGTTTGTCAAATGATTGGTTTGTATAAATTACTTTATGCAATCTATCAAATTACAATAGTTGGTATTCTGCCACCAGTATTAATGATTAT